>PVJH01007100.1:0-95581 GCA_004026705.1 Nesogale talazaci | reverse complement strand
GTGGTATATGTGATTCCTTGATAAAGACCTGCACACTTTTAATTCTTACCTTGATTTATATTACATTCACTGTAAACTCCAAAGGAGCCCATCCTCTCATTTACAGACAACTTTGCCCCAACCCTGACACAAGGAGCACTTGACTAAACCTAGCTGAATATTTGAAGAAAAAATGTTAACTTGTCAAAAAAAGGGGGGGCAGCAATTTTGATGGGTTTTGCATATATTTATTTGACCAAAGCATTTTTAGGCTAGTGTGAATGATTTATTAGTAAACTGTAGATACAAAGCTGCCATAATTTAATACTAAGAATTAAAAGATGACAAAAACTAACAATTTCACTGCCATCGAATTCTATGGAGAGAGTAGAAACCCCAGTTTCCCTGGGGGCAGAGAGCCTTGTCTCTCCTGTGGAGCAGTTGGTGTGTTTAAACTGTTGACTTTTTGTGTGCTTTTTTTTTTTTTTTGTGGGCATCACTGCCCTGGTGGGAGTAGGAGGCCCAGCCTTGCTCCTGGAGAGCTGCTGCTGGATTTGAACCGCCAACCCTGTGGGTCGCAGTCCTGCACACAACCACTATGCCACCGGGGCTCAGCCCAAACTGTTGACTTTTTGGTTAGCAGCACAAAGCAGAACACTTTATGCTCCCAAAGTTTTTTAGGGAAAAAAAAAAGTGGGGGAACCACCTATGTCCTCATCAACAGATGACAGACTAAGTAGGCTACCGTGCATACAGTGGGATAAAGAACAGTCATGAAGGGGGAAAACGAGCTGATACCAAGTGTTCAAGTAGAAAGAAAATGTTTTGAGAATGAGTGTGGCTTGTCCTTGGTCCCTTTACAAATCACATGGGTGTGGATGACAACCCCGTGCTGGGAAGTCAGACCTGGCATCCCTCTGCGGGGTGAACGTCCAGCTACCAAAGCCAAACCCAACCCAGGGCCACAGAGTCCACTCTGACTCCTTGTGTCCCTGCGCAGGCGTTGCAGGTCCACTGGAGAGACAGCGTCTTTCTTTTTTCTTGTCAAGCAGCTGGTGGGTTTGAACTACTAACAGTGCAGTTAGCAGTCCAACATGCCTTGGTACAGGTGTATACAGATGTGTGCCCAAAAGCAGTATGCGATCCTGCAGGTACACGTGTGTGCTGGTACAGATCTTCACAGAAGAGACAACTACAGGCACACTTCATAAGTAACCAACCCCCTTGGAAGATGAGTCTTGTAGGGTTGAAGCTTAGGACCTTTGTCCTTTGAGCTGGCCGTGTCAGTTGGCACACAGTCGTTCACGAGTTCATGGTCTGCGTCCTGGTGACGTAAGTAAGTCGTATCTGGGGTCTTCAAAAGTGGGGCCATCCACAATATAACTATTGGTCTCAAATATTTGCCAGGAGCAAAAGAGTAAGAAGGAAATAAAAATAGAAGGATACTACCTGCAAATACAGGTCCACTAAAATCCCATTTATCTGAGGCCAAAAGATCATCATATATTCAAAGCAGAGACGAGACTACAAGGAGGCCTGGAAGCCAGAATATGGGAAATGGGGTAGCCAGAGCACAAGGAAGAGAATGTGGATATCCGGTGAATAACTTAATAATGTCACTCAGTACTTTGTATAGAAATTGTCAACTAGGAACCCAATTTACTCTAAACTTTCACCGGAGACACAAACAAAATTTTTTCCCCTCCCGCCTCCCAGCGCCCAGGTCACTGCCCCCTTTGGCCATGTGGGCCAGAACAAATAGTTTTTTTGGTTTGTTTTTTTTTGTGTGTGTGTGGGGGGGGGGGGGGGGCATCACTGCTCTCCGGTGGTGGGAGTAGGAGGCCCAGCCCCACTGCTGGAATTGAACCTCTGTCCCAGTGGGCCGCAGTCCTGCGCACAACCACTATGCCACCGGGGCTCAGTCCCAAAAATAGTTTTTACAGTAGGTTTAGTCACCCTAAAGTTCAGTTTCTGCGGTGAAGGTTAAAAATCAGACTGAAGTTGACTATCAAGGCGGTCCTGACGCATAACGACCCACAGAACAGAACAAATCTGCCCCTCTGGGTCTCCAAGACTGGAAACTTTTGCTGAAACAGAAAGCCACCTCGGCCTCCCACAGTCACAGGTGGTTTCAAACTGCTGGCCTTGAGGTCAGCTGCCCAGTGCATAACCCACAATGACGCTGAGGCTCCGGGGATTGTGTTTAGGCTGTAAATTCTCTCCCCTTTCTGCCGCACACAGTAAATAACATTTAACTAACAGGAATGTAAAAAGAAAAAATGAAAATGAACACTGCTGTTGATTCATGGTGACCCCGTAGGAGAGAATAGAACTTCCCCAGAGGGTTACCGAGACTGTCAACCTGTATGGTTCTGAGGAGAGCCTGCTGGATTTAGACCAGGGCTCAACGCTTAGCTCTCTGAACCACCACAGCTCTTTAAAAATTATGAATGTTTGGACTCAAAAACAAGAGAAACCGCAAACCCAAGGATGAGAAACGAGCAGGGTGAAGCTGAGGTCAGGTGCTTGTTAGCTGGCTGGGAAATAGGCACTGCAGGGTCTCCTCGGGAGGAGGCAGGGCTGCTGCGACCCGCCCTTCGCCCTGCAGGGAGTCAGAGGAGCAGTTGTGGAGTCCCCTGGCCTTGGTCTTCCGTTTTACAGGAAACTGAATCTAGGGAGGCACAGGAGATCAGACCCACCAGGAGGCTGGGAGGTGACGTATCAAATTCCACCAGCCATGCCCACAAGCAACACTTCACCTTTTACCAAATTAAAAATGAGATTCAGAATTCCACCCCAAAGTAACTATTTTATAATTTCTTTCTTTTTTTTTTTTTGGGGGGGGGGGGGCATCACTGCTCTCCGGTGGTGGGAGTAGGAGGCCCAGCCCCACTGCTGGAACTGAACCTCCGTCCCAGTGGGCCGCAGTCCCGCCCACAACCACTACGCCACCGGGGCTCAGCCCCTATTTTATAATTTCTAAACAAGTATTTTGATACTTAGCCCTAACCGAACAACTCACAGGATGGATCTTCTGGGTTGGAAGGCTTACGGACATGGGTCAAATCACTCAATGGGTGTAAAATGTGTAGTTTATGTGCTACACCCTAGTTTTGAGTTGTCTGGGGTCCTAGAAGCTGGTGAGCAGCCGTCTAAGACATTACTGGTGCAGCAGAAGTGAGAAACCAAAGAACCAAGGAAGAAATTACTGTAGTCTACAGTATACTAGGCTACCCTAACCATGGCTCCCTCGTTCCCTCGCCCCACCCTTTGCTCGGGGACATCTAGGCGCCTGTAGGATGGGAACAGAATGTAGAGCAAGACGCAGGCAGATTGTTAAGAAGTCCAGACTTCCTGGATGGTTTGACACTGGAGGAGCCCCCAAGACTAAGCAAACAAAACGCAGACTGAAACAGCACTGGTCCCAAAACTAGAAAGCAGCAAGCGCTGGCAAGTTTATGGCGGGAATGAAAATCTTAGCTTCAGTGGGAGGGATTGTGAGATGGCATAGTCACTATGGAAAGCCGTGTGACAGGTCCTCACAAAGCTCGAGCAGGAGTGTTGTATGAAAGAAGGTTAGCATGCCCCTTGAGCGGGAAGGAAGAGGCCCTCGGACCTTACAACACACACACACACACGCACACACACACACACAGGGCCCTCTTTGTGGCATCTAACCATCTATATGGTTAGAAATATATAGTTTGTTTGTTCACCTGCAATGGCAGATGACACCCTTCTATTTTTTTAGCAACTCTTGTGGCCCAGTGGATAGTTGCTGGGCTGCTCATTGCAAGGTCAGCAGTTCACAACCACCAGCTGCTTCCTGGGAGAAAGAGAAGACTACCTGATAGAGAGTGACATTTTCAGCCACCTACATGGGCAGCTCTAACACGTGACCACATTGGTGTTTGTGTGCATATGTATACGCATTCTTATGTGTGCTGCAGACACAGTAACTATATGCACATTGGGGGAACAGCTATGGAGACGGTCTAGACATCCAAACACCTTGTGGGGCTGGATTGCTGGAGTAAAAGGCGTAGGCCCATCATATCCTGAGACAATTTGGTCAATTGGCCTGACAAGAACATGGTTCATAATGTTTGATATCCTCGTTTGGTGAGCAACAGCTGGGTTTTTCAAATGAGAAGGGAAGGGAGGAGAAGCTAGAAAAGCAAACAAAATGAGAACGCTGACATATTGTGAAAACAGTTTTTAACAAAGGCCTGGAACAGGTTGTATAAAAAAATGATAACTGGAAGGCTGAACATGATAGTGGAATAAGAGGAAAGTAAAAGGAAATTGAAGAAAGAACTAGGAGGCAAAGGGCATTTATAGAGGTTTAAATACAGGCAGGTGCATTTGTAAATATGCTTATATATGATGATGGGGAAATAGATCTATGTGCACATATTTATAGGTTTAGTATTAAGGTGACCGATGGACATTGGACCTCCACTCAAGTACTCACTCCCTCAATGCAAGAATACTTTGTTCTATTAAACTGGGAATTCCAGGATGCTCACCTTCCCCACACAGTCACCAAAGACAAAGCAGGTGCATAAGTAAATGTGGTGAAGAAAGATGATGGTGCCTGGCTATCAAAAGATATAGTGTCTGGGGTCTTAAAGACTTAAAGGTAAACAAGTAGCCATCTAGTTCAGAAGCAACAAAGCTCACATGGAAGAAGCACATCAGCCTGTGTGATCAGAGGGGTGTGATTCCAGAAGGGATCAGGCATCAGTCATGAAAGATCAAAAGACCATGTCATTTTGAATGAGGGGGAAGTGCAGATTGGGGACCCAAAGCCCATCTCTAGGCAATTGGACATCCTCTTACAGAAGGAAGAGTCACAGGGAGATAAGCTAGTCAGTGTGCAGTGTAGCAATGGTGAAACATGCAACTTTCCTCTAGTTCTTAAATGCTTCCCCCTGACCCCACCCCAGCCACTATCATGATCCCAATTCTACCGTATAAATCCGGCTAGACCAGAGAAGGTACTCTGGGACAGAAAGGAACTGGAAACACAGGGAATCCAGGACAGATGATCCCTTCAGGATAAGTGGTGAGAGTGGCGACACAGGGAGGGTGGAGGGAAGGTGGGGTAGAAAGGGGAAACTGATGACAAGTACCTACATATTACGACACCCTATCTGGGGAATAGACAGCAGAAAAGTGGGTAAAGGGAGATGTCAGACTGTGTAAGAAATGACAAAACAATAAACATTATCAAGGGTTCATGGGGGTGGGGGGGCAGGGAGGGAAGGGGAAAATGAGCTGATACCAAAGGCTCAAGTTTTGAGAAAGATGAGGGCAACAAATGTATAAATGTGCTTGCCACCATGGATGTGTATGTGTGGATTGTGATAAGCGTTGTAAGAGCCCCCAATAAAATGATTTTAAAAACACAATAAAACAGAGTTTCAAAGCTGAGCCCTGGTGGCGCAGTGGTTGTGTGCGGGACTGTGGCCCACAGGGTTGGCGGTTCAAATCCAGCAGCAGCTCTCCAGGAGCAAGGCTGGGCCTCCCACTCCCACCAGGGCAGTGATGCAGAAGAAAAAAAAAAGAAGCTCACGAGCAAGGATGTTGATTTTCAATTTCCAGACTTCCAACAAAAAAGACTACACAAAATATTGTAAACAATAGAGTTACTAACAACCACATATAATGGAACCAAAGGGGAGGTCGGAATTAGCAGAAAAAAAACAAAACACATGGGTATTAAAATCAATCCTGGAAACAAGAAAAGTAGTTAAGCCAGATACAAAATTCAATAGGCTGTTAAAGTGGATATATATCTTATACAAAGGAAGCAGGGAAAACACAGTTAAAGAATCGTGGAGGTTGAAAACAGAATGGCAAACCAGAATACTGACGTCACTGCCACCGAGTCAGTTCTGACTTAGCAGCTAGGGGACACAGCGCTGCCCTGTGGCTCGCTGAGAAGGCACATCTTTGCGGGAGCAGGAGGCCGTCCTCTTTCATCAGTGGTGTGACTGACTGGTGATTTTAAATTTGTTGACCTTGTGAGAGCAGCCCAACTCATGACCCACTTCTTTTTTTGGGGGGGGGGGCATCACTGCCCTCTGGTGGTGGGAGTAGGAGGCCCAGCCCCACTGCTGGAATTGAACCTCCGTCCCAGTGGGCCCCAGTCCCGTGCACAACTACTACGCCATGGGGCTCAGCCCGACCCACTTCTTAAATTCCTGCCACTCCTTAAATGAATGGCAGAAGAGGGAATATTTGTCAAGGGAAACAGCTGAAAGATTCCCAGATTGAAAATAAGAGAATAATTGAATAACCACTGAGTCCTTCCAGGAAAATGGGGCTCCCTGCATGACCCTCCCCGTCTTTTACTTGGCAAGAATCCTCCCAGCCCGCCAGGAAGAATCTTAGCCCTTTGAGGTTGTTTTAGCCCGCCCTCCCTCGGTACAGAGGTGAGGAGACGGGGGTGAGGGTGGGGGTGGGGGATGAGAACGGAGGGGGCCCTCGACGTGTTGCCAGCACTGCACCGAGGGCGCACGCCCACCTGGCGCTTGGAGCAGTAGGGGCCACCGACTAACCCCAGTCATCAAGATAAATCCCGTTTTAGTGCAATGTTAGTATGAAAATAATGCAAGAAATCCATGAAGAGCAAAATGTTGACTATTTGGCTAAGGACCCGATACACCTGATGCCAGTTCCTTTCCCCTAACCCTCCTCGCGTGGAACGTGACTTCCATGGACCAACTTGCGGGGACCCCTCTGCTCCCAGGCTGGGCAGGGCTCCCACTTGTTCCCGCCTAAACGCTCCCTGCCGTCCAGTTCATTCCAACCCATAGAACAGGGTATGAGTTGGGGGTTTCTGAGACCATAAATCTTTTTTTCTCTCTTTTTTGGGGCTCCTACAACTCTTAGCACGATCCAGACGTCCATCCATTGTGTCCAGCACATTTGAACATTTGTTGTCCTCGTCATTCTCAGAGCATTTTCTTTCCACTTGAGTCCTTGGTATCAGCTCATTTTTTTTACCGCCCCCCCCCCCCCCAACCTTCCTCCCTTAGGAACTCTTGATAACTTATAAATTACTTTCTCATGTCTTCACACTGTCCAATGTCTCACGTCACCCACTTTTCTGTTGTCCATCCTCCAGGGAGGGGGTTCTAGGTAGATGACTGTGATCGGTTCCCGCTTTCTCCCCCAACTTCCCCCCACCCTCCTGGGATCGCTCATTGTTGGTTCTGAGTGATCACCTGTCCTGGATCCCCCGTGTTTGGAGCTCCGATCTGTACCAGTGTGCATGCTGTGGTCTAGTCAGACCTGTAAAGTAGAATTGGAGTCGTGGTAGTGGGGGGGGGGGGGAAGCATTAGAGAACTAGAGGAACGTTGTCTCATCAGTGCTGTACAAGACCATCAATCTTTGGGAGTAGAAAGCCTCATTTTTCTCCAGCAGAGCCACAGGTGGTTTTCAAAATGCTGGCCTTCTCATTAGCAGCCCAAATGATAACTCACCCGAGTTCGTGTCTCCCCATCCTTCCTTAGCACCCTCTTTCCCAGTGATTGCTTCCTACTGAAGCATGCAGGTCATATGTGGGCAGCTTGATGGATTATTTCATATAAGCACCCTTCAGATCAAGAAATTAAATTCAGCCAGCAGCTCAGGACTCCATATGCCTCCTCCTTCTCTTCCCACTGTAAGTACTGTTCCAATTTCCATCCAACAAGTCATTTTGTTTCATGCCCAGCTGTGCGGTCATGTGCTTATGTTAATTTCATGATTGAGATGTAGGGGTGGAGTCTAGTCTGTTAAACTGGAGACAGCCATTGAGTAGCCATTGAGGCCTCTGTGTGGGCATGGTTTCTCCTGAGACTTCTGGGAAATCTCATGATACTTCCCTTGTGAAAATGAGTAGCTATCTTCCCCAGTTGTTGGGAGTTAGTCTCAGAGATGAAGAACTGCAGACAAGATGGCAGGGTCTGAGGAGCTGGAGAAGCCACATGGCCTTACCCTGATGGAGCCAGACCTCTGAAGCTGGAGAAGTCATGTGGAGAGCCCTGCCAGCGCTGAGTTGCTTCTACCACCACTGGATGCTGTTGATGGACCCTGAGCCCTGGAAGCGAGGAGCCATGGGGAGCCAGCGCCAGCACCGGACTCTGCACCCCAACTGGCCTGTGACTTCGTGAGTTGGAAGGAGACGTTATAGACTGATATGGGCATATGGGCTAATATTGGAATTAAGACTTTGGACTGGATTGGGATGCTTTCTCAATGCCTTATTCCTCTTGCATATAAAACATACCCTTATATCTTATACGTGTCTATGAATTTGTTTCTCTTGTTTACCCGGACTAACACACCAGCCTATGAGGCAGAGGAGTCTGTATCGCACATCCTTCCCATCTGCGTTTGCACCTCTGAGGAAGGCCTGGCGGTGACGTAGGCCGTGTGCCGGGCTATTAGCTGCAGGCCCAGTAACTGAGCCCACCAGCAGAGCTGCTCCTGTGAAGATCAGCAGCTTTGGGCACCCATGGGAACAGTCCTGCTGTCCGATAGGGACAGTATGTGCCAGAATGAACTTGATGGCAGTGAGTTGTTTTGCTTGAGATTCTGAATGAGCTAAGCATTGTTTTACTTTTTTTTTTTTTAATGGGAAACTTTTTAATAATATGGCACATGAAAGGTCCATAGAATTCAATGTTCAATATTTCTAAATAAAGTTTTATTGAAACTCCACCCCTCCAAAAATAGAGAATAACTAAAGGATATCCTGAATAAAAAGTATATAAAACCCAGAGTAGTAATAATTATAGCACATTAAGGATGAGAAAAAAAAAGTTAAACATATATGGAGACTATCTACAAATGGGACACTTAGACTGACTCTGGTTATCTTCTGATAAGTAACCACTCGCTGAGCCCTGGTGGCGTAAGTAGTTGAGTGCGGGACTGCAGCCCGTGGGCTTGGCGGTTCAAATCCAGCAGCGGCTCTCAGGAGCGGCACTGGGTGGTTCCCACGACCGCCAGAGGGCAGTGATGCTCACAAAAAAAATTTTAAAAATCTGGTCACTGATAAGTAACCGTCCAAAAGACAAATATCTTAAAATATTGAGAAAAAAAAAACTTTCAATCTAGATTTAAAACCTAGGCATCCTTGAGGAATGTGTGTTTGTGACGTCACAGGCATGTTCTTAGAAGACTTAAAGAACTGTCAGCAGTTGACTTAACTTGATGCACAATGAAGTTGAAGTTGGCAAATTAAGGTCATCACTTTAAATAAGTAGCCATTGGATGTAATCTCTTTCAATTAACTTTATTGATAGCCAAATCAATAAGTTAGCACAGATCAAATGATTATATGCATGGGTTACAAATGACTCTTTAACAGGAAGAAAACAGCAAAAATTACAAACAGTAAAAAGGAAGACAAATCTTGCCTCTTCACATTTCAGCGAAGCAAGATTGAACACAACACAATGAAAATCAATACATTTGAATTTGAGAACAAGAATCGAATGTTACAATATTATACACTACTTTACAAAATTAAAATTTCTATATAAGGATTATATTGATAATAGTTAACAAAATCTTAAAATCACATTTGGTGGTCCCCTAGATAATAGCTGTTATGCATCTTTGATTAGAAGAAATAAATCTTTTTTTCCTAATTATTGCAAAACAGTCTATTAGACTCAAACATTATATTAAATTAAAAACAAATAAAGTATATGCAAACTAAATAGTACTGCTTGGATGGATATTAGTATGTCAGACATACAGAAATGTTACTTTAAAAATCTTAGAAATTAGAAAAATAGAGTACTTTTTATGGTAGAACTGTCATGCTCAGATTTAAATACCAAGATTGCCCTTGTCTGTTACTTTAGTAGTTGTAGATCTGTAGAAAATTCAAGGATCTTTCATGATAATTTACAACTATAATAAAAAAAATATGGCATATTGTAAATATTAGTTGCTTTACATCAAAAAAGTAATACAAGATGAGACAGGAGATAGTGCCCCACTGCCCCTGTCCCCCAAAAGAAAAATCAACAAAAAACCCCACATTCAATATTTTGAAAAAAATAATTGCTTTAATATCAATATCCCTAAAAGGTTTGTTCATTCCCTCATAATCTGGAGATGAAGAGAAAATTATTGTAAAGGTAAGGACTTTTTAAATGAACTGGCTGTTACAAAATTATTCTGATTGCACGTTATACACTATTTAAAATAAATCTTAAAGTAAATTTGTAAAACATACTCACAAAGCTTATGGGAATTACAAGAGCCAACCCAGGGAGGGAGGTAGTGAGGCACAAGAAAGACGACTGTCCCTAGAAGCATGAATTTTTCCTCGGGAAGATCCTTTACTATTAAAGGACATACAAATACTAACATTTAAAATTCACATTAAGAAGACACGGTAATTTGTTATTTTTAAGAAACCGTCAGTGCATAATAGTGACTCTTAGTTTCTTTAAAAGAGGGAAAATAGAAATTTAATTTGTTACCATTTGAAATTTGCTTCCTAATAAGAGAAGCAGTTTTGATGAAACCTTGTCATTTAATGTACAATGTATACACTGAAAACAAACATTAACACTGCTTACAGGAGATGATATGCTTACAAAACACAATTATCCTTGATCCAGCTGGTGGGACGGACGGTACACTCTTTTTTTTTTGGGGGGGGGGCATCACTGCCCTCAGGTGGTGGGAGCAGGAGGCCCAGCCTTTGCTCCGTGGAGCTGCAATCGAACCTCCATCCCAGTGGGCCGCAGTCCTACGCACAACCACTACGCCACCGGGGCTCAGCCCGACGGTACACTCTTATATGCAAGACCTTCTTTACTATCCCAAAAACCTCAGTTGAAGTTTGCTCAGGTTGAAATGAACCTGAAAGTTACTATTTCATTGGTAATCATGAGACCAAGATTGTACACACATTTTCTGGCCCATTAAAACAAACACTTTTTTCATCGTTATATACATGAAGATGTTTTACTTTAAGTCCATACTAAACAGAATCTATGAACATGAAGCCATATTCATCAATATACTAGATCACACCATTTTAAATATACAGATACACTCCCACCACCAGGGCAGTGATGCCCTAAAAAAAAAAAAAAAAAAAACAACTAAATATACAGATACATAATTTACCTATTTTTAAACAAAATTTGCTTAACAGCTTTGACTATAATATTCTCCTAGCCGAATCAAAAAAGCAGCTTCTTGAGCGTGTTCAGAAATAGTTTCTTTAATAACTTCAGGTCTGTGTGATTTTAATAGTCACCAAATCAAACAGCAGCATTCATGCTCTAATAGGTTTCTACATCCCAGAGTAAAAATTTCTTTAGAGCAAATTCCAATTTGATTATTAAATTCCTTAGAAAAATGGTACTGATGCATTTGGGATAGCATTTAAGAAACCATCAATTCCCTTCAATTATCCTCATTTCACCAAAATAGCACTTTTATTATACATCACAGGGCAGAAATGTACCAGAAATACCCACTTAATGGATCAAGATAATTAGTTTCCCATCTCCCCATCTATCACTGCCCAGTTCCAATATATTTATGAAGAGAGCGGATTCTTTTTACTGCAGAATACAACAGAATCTCTAAGCAATCTGAGGCAGATGAGGAAACCACTTTGTTCTTCAAGTATAGAGAATACTGACAGATTTTAAAGCTTGAATGTATGCATATTCTTAACTTTGAGTTAGTTTACTCGAGTTTTAGTTAACATGATGATCCTTTTCCTTCCTTAAAAAAAAAAAAAAGAAAAAACAGATATGGGGGAAGTATTGTAATTTTTCTATATTTTATTCCTTTCTTTTTTTATTATTCATTCCTTTCTAAAGTTTATTAAAAGACCATTTTCAATAGATTTATAACTTCCCTGCAACACTTAGTCTTGTGAGGTTTAAAATGTAGCAGCCAAAAATTCAGAGATTAAAAAAAATGACAAATATGTATTTTGAACACAGAAGCCTTTATTAAAAAAAGTTCTTTGCCTCTGAAATATTGTCTCATCTTATTTCAATTCATGACAATGAAAACATAATCGGAAACAAAAGAAAAAACTGTGCCTAGTAATATGTAGCTCTATTTTGAATTGAAGAAAACAGTATTCGGGGTTGCCCGTTTCATTCTCTGCTGTGGTCTTTTGCTATAGTGTGTTGAAGTCACCCTTAGAATATCTTAACATTTTCATGACCAAATTATTTTCTGTTTGAATTATTGTTGATGCCATGTGTTTTCAGTAAGCTGCAATCAAAGGAAAACTTTTTTTTTGAGGTAATATGGGTTTTGATACAATTATGTGGGATAATTTGTACAGTTATTCCGAATGGACTCTGGGGACAGGACTGATGGGGGAGAGCCAGTTTCTTCAGCTCCACGCAGTTGCACTCGTTCCCCACAGGGCGGCAGCATGTCCTCCGATTGGGAGAGGCTGAAAAGGTGGGCGGACAATCGAAGTCCCACAGGTCAGGAAAGGGTCAATCATCAAATTAGTTCAAAAGCCCAATAGAAAAGGAAGATGTCTCATAGTGTCAGACGCTCCATCAAATTTCTTCATTTGCTCATTTATTCACTTGTTGTTGTATGTGCAAAAGGAATTCATAATAGGATAACGCAGATTCTGTTCTGTCTTCTACCATGTTTTGAAGGAAAGTTGTTTTCATTGGACTCTCATCCCTTAGGAATAAAAGGTAAAAAATTTATATATATTAGATAAAGTTAGTAACTAAAAAATAATAAAGTAGGCTTGTCAAGAGGCTTTTGATATATTCTGGTAACTATCATAACATATAACACATAAATAGCTACTACTTTCTCATGTTTTCTCTGAGACTACCTGGTAGATAATGATAACTTTATATTATATAGGGGGTAAAAGTTCACAGTGGAATTAGAATCATACAAGCATTTTACTAACAAGTTCATTAAAAGCTGAGGAAATTCAATACTTGTGTAGAAAGCAAAATTTAGTACTTTCTATTAGAAGAATCTTTTCCATTTTTAAAAAGTATACTTAAGCCATAAGTCTCATATATATATTTAATTCAAAACAGGTCCTTTTTCAGGATAAAACAAATTTTTTCACTACTAGAAAATGAAAATTCTGACTTACCTTATGACATAAAGTATTGGAAAAAATGGTCTTTGTTCTCTAAGCCAAGTGATGAAAGCTATTGTTCTGGCAGATTCTGGTGTATTAAGTTCCGGAAGATCCGTCTGTTAAGTACAAACAGGAATATCCCACTGATAGCAGTCCTATGCCTAATACATCATTCCCCAGGCCCACGCTCTCCAGTCTGAGCCAGCTGACTCAGCCCTGCAGAACAGAGCAGAACTCTCCCAGAGGGTGTCCAGGCTCTGCAGCTCCTTCCCAGAGCAGACTGCCACATCGTGACTCAATGGAGCAGCCAGTGGTCTAGGGCTTCTTTTATCAGGCACAGTACTTCTCCAAAGTTAGCTGACAAACAAATCGCCTGGTCGTCTACTGAGACGCAGACTCTGGTTTAGGAGGTGAGGAGAAGGGACAACATTTTCTAACGATTTTGCAGGTCATGGATACTCTATGCTACTTGGTTGAAAACCACATTTACATCAGGATTCAGAACAGCGCTTCCTAACATGAGGGTTGCAACCCCTTTGGGGGTCGAATGACCCTTTCACAGGGGTCATCGGATTCATAACAGTAGCAAAATGACAGTTAGCAAGTAGCAACAAAAATAATTTTATGGTTGGGGGTGGGTGTCACCACAACAGGAGGAACTGCATTTAAAGGGTGGCAGCATGACGAAGGTGGAGAACCACTGATCTAGAACAACAGCAGACAAACATCTTTTCCTGGAAAAAAGATGCAAAGTACATTTTTATTGTTTCATTGATATCAACTAGTAGGATTTTAAAGTATCTTCTTGGAGTAAAATATATTTAACAGGCTGAGCCCTGGTGACGTAGTGGTTGTGTGTGGGACTGCGGCCCACTGGGATGGAGGTTCGATTCCAGCTCCACAGAGCAAAGGCTGGGCCTCCTACTCCCACCACCCGAGGGCAGTGATGCTCCCCCCCCCCCCAAAAAAATATATATATATAACAAAAATGTTGCCCTCTTAACTTTTACTGCCCTCTGGTGGTCGTGGGAGCTACCCAGCTTTGCTCCTTGAGAGCTGCTGCTGCTGGATTTGAACCACCAAGCCCGTGGGCCACAGTCCCGCACTCAACCACTCTGCCACCGGGGCTCAGCTGCCCTCTTAACTATTTTTAAGTGCATAATTCCATGACATGAATTCACAGTGATGTCCAACCATTAGCACTCCTCATTCCCAAAGCTCTTCAACTCCCAAAGAGGAAGTCAGTACCTTGCAAGCTATACATCCCCCTGCTCTTTCCCTTCCACCCCCAGGGCTAATGTCTTAGGAGCGGCTACTGAATCAAGGCTGACACGGAGCACCCAAACGCGGCGGAGCAGACTGCCCCCACGAGTTCCTGACTGTGATATTAATGGGAGCAGATCACCAGCCCTGTCCTCCAGGGTGCCAGACCTTAAGGTACCTGTCCCGCACAGGCTGCCATCTTAGCCCAGAGGTAACCAGGAAAAAACTTTTGTCTATGCAAATGTCTGAATGAGCTATTTTATATAAGTAGCATCACACAATAATATTTCTTTTTTATTTTTATGTTTGACATTTCACTTAGTATAATGTTTTCAGGCTTCATCTACATGGGAGCATGCTTCAGGATTTCATTTATTGTTATCACTGAGTGACAGTTCATTGTATGAATAGTCCGCATTTTGTTTATTCACTCTCTGTGGATGGACACTTGAGTTGCTCCCATCTTTTGGCTATTGTGAATAATGCTGCAATAAACTGGGCCTATAATTCATATCGTTCTGAAAAGACCACATAGTAAATTAGACTTGTAGGTCAATTATTCAACTGTGATGAAAGTAGCTACAGAAAATAGCTAACTGAAGGGGCATGGCTAATAGAACTTTTAATAGTGCTGAACCCCAACCACACGTCTGTCTGTTGGTGTGTCAGACTGTGGGGGTTGTGCTGTGGGACGCTGGAAGCTGTGCCATTGGTATTTCTTTTTTTTTTTTTGGCATCACTGCTCTCCGGTGGTGGGAGGAGGAGGCCCAGCCCCACTGCTGGAATTGAACCTCCGTCCCAGTGGGCCGCAGTCCCGCGCACAACCACGACGCCACCGGGGCTCAGGCCCCGCAAACACCTTTTTCAACAAGACAAAAGGAAAGCAGACACATAGACTTCCCCATATGGAATACACAGAAATCAGATCGACCACATCTGTGGGAAGACATTAAGAAAAAGATCAATAGCAGCAGCTAAGACCAGGCCAGGGCCAAGGGTGGAACAGACTATGAAAGCACAGGTCACTTCAGTGGTGGTGGGACAGACGGGGGAGGGATGACGAGAATGGCTGTACAGCACAAAGAGCATAGTCAATGGCACTGAATTACACAAAGTTGTGGAATCGGTGAATGTTTTTTGTGTATATCTTTGCCAAAATTGAAAAAACTTGGGCTGAGCCCCGGTGGCGTCGTGGTTGTGCGCGGGACTGCGGCCCACTGGGACGGAGGTTCAATTCCAGCAGTGGGGCTGGGCCTCCTACTCCCACCACCGGAGAGCAGTGATGCCCCCCCCCCAAAAAAAAACCCCAAAAAACAAACAAATTCACTGCAGGTCCAGGGTGAGTCAGGTGCTAAACAGGACGGCGGTGGCACAAATAACACCCGGTGGGCTGGATAAATGTCCTCGGCGGGCCATAGTTTGAGGAGCCCTGGTTTAAAATCAGGAAAGGTGTGCACCATAGGTGTATCTGTTCATCATACTTGTACAATCTGGACAGTGAGCAAATCATCAGAGAAGCCGATTACAGGACGAAGAGTGTGGCCTCAGCGTGAAGGAAGGGTTATTAACAGCCTGTGGCATGCAGACAGGCCCCTCTGATGAAGATCATGGATTGTGACCGGCAGTATGGATTACAAGTCAACGTAAGGAAGGGCAGAGTCCTCACAGCTTGAGTAACAGAGGAAAGGTTGAAGTTGTCAAGAGGTTCATCTTACGTGGATCCACAATCAATGCTCATGGAAGCAGCAGTGCAGGGAGCGAAAGACGTTACTTGGAGGAGTAAGGCGCACCTGACCCGAGCCATCATGTTCTCCATTGCGTCACATGCACGTGGAAATTGGGCACTGAACAAGGAGGACTGTAGAAGAGTCGATGCACTTGAATTGGGGTGCTGGCGAAGACACTGAAGGTACCACGGACTGACAGAAGGAGTAACGGGGGCCAGAGTGCTCCTTAGAGGAGCACGTCTTGCGTGCTTTGGGCATGGAGAGACCAGTCCCTGGAGAAGGACCTCGTGCTTGGTAAAGTGGAGGGGCGGCAGAAAGAGCAAGGGCCTCGGCAAGCTGGCCTGACACAGAGGCTGCACCACGGGGCCCGGGCGCAGCAAGAGCACGGAGCAGGTGGAGGGTGCTGCGGTCTTTCATGCTTTGGGCCCTGGGCGCGACAAGTCAGGGCAGTCTTCACGGTGCCTAGCAACAACCACCAAGCAGCAGCTCTGCCAAGCTCTTCTCATTTTACTACGTCTATAATGAACTGACTCACTAAGGTTGTGAATTCAAATACGACCCTTTCTCACCCGCTACGTCTTGTTGGTCAGTCTCAATCCTGACATGTGTCCTTTTTAACAACTAAGACATCATTTCATGGGAGGCTCTTAACAATGCTTACAACAATCCATACAATTTTTTTGTTTTGTTTTTTGTTTTGGGACATCACTGCCCTCAGGTGGTGGGAGTAGGAGGCCCAGCCTTTGCTCCGTGGAGCTGGAATGGAACCTCCTTCCCAGTGGGCCAGAGTCCTGCGCACAACCACTACACCTGCACACAACCACTACAACACCGGGGCTCAGCCCGATTATTATTATTTTCCCCTCTCACACTGACTGCTGTCACCCTTCCCCTTTGGTTTCTGTGGTTCAGGGGGTCTGACACGCGTCTTTTATATACATGAATATTTTACTAAGTACAATGTCCTTTTCCAGGGACTGGTCTCTGTATAAAAATCAATACTAATTCAACTGCCACTGATTATAGATCATGTTAGGTATTCCAGTGTGGTAATTATCTTAGTTATTACTCTAACACAGCAATTAAAGGGGCCCTGTCAGTTTATGATTTGTTATATAAATATTTCACACACACAAAAATATTAGAAAGAAGGCCCTGGTAAAAAAACCCACGCTTTCCCCACCCTCTCCCAAAATCCCCAAACAAAAAGACATACTAATGTCACTTGCAGAACAGTTTTCTTGCTATTAACCAAATCCATCCTATTCTCTCTTACAATAGTAACCATTAGTGCTAATGTTCCAGGGTGGTGGTGCCACACACACACAAATACTAATGTTCCATATAGAAGAGTGGGGAAGTCAGTGACATAAAAGACTCTGCAGAATACTATTAAAAAACAAAATGATGCTTATTAACTGGAAGAGAGGCATAACTGAAGAGTCATTTTACTTTTAGAAAAGCTCTTGAGATGATGTTTTTATTTCACAACAGCAAATTCCTATCTTTGTTACCTTTGAAATATGCTTATATAGTGTACTATATAACTATTGAAGTGAGAGAAATCTTACCATAGTCTGTGGGATTGAGGCATAGTTTGGAACTCCTAGAACTTGACTGAGAAAATTCTGCCCACAGTTTTTTCCAACCCAGAGAATCATGACCTGGGGGAGAAGGGAAAATTCTTTTGAAATACCGTAACAGTGAGTCTATTCAGTCAGTTTTTTTTTTTTTTTAGGCATCACTGGCCTCAGGTGGTGGGAGTAGGAGGCCCAGCCTTAGCTCCTGGGAGCCGGAATTGAACCTCCATCCCAGTGGGCCGCAGTCCCGCGCACAACCACTACGCCACCGGGGCTCAGCCCAGTCAGTTTTATCACTGCGTGTTTTACAAAGATAAAAACGATGAGTAAGTTTAGTGAATGAAGTAGGCTGTGAAGAGAGATGGTAGGTGAGTACAAATACAAAGGGATGAAGGTGAATAAATAAAACAGGCAGGGCAGAAGACAGAGGAGTCAGGTTCCAACGACTTACAAAGCCGGCATCCATGAGGAAAGCTCCATCCCTGCTCAGTTTCTCCACAGAAAGCTGAAGAACAGGGGGCTGAGGTATGGTTCTGTCGTTGACATTGAGCGCTCCCTGAGGAAGGAAGCACAAAGTAAAGCTTCTAGATCCTGCTAGGTAAGATGGAGTCACAGCTGAACAAGCAAACAAACAAAATGTCTCAATGAATGTTCTCTCTAAGAGAGGGCTCTTCAACCTTCCTGAGGCGATGACCTTTTATATAATTACTCATGTCGCGGTGATCCCCCTAACCATAACTTTATTTTTGATGCTACTTCATAACTGTCATTGCCACTGTTATGAACTGGCGACCCCTGTGATAGGGTCGTTCGATCCCCAAAGGGGCTGCAACCCACAGGCTGACAATCACTGTTCTAAGAGGTTGGGAAAATTATTCACATTTAAAAACAAAAGAAAGAAATTAAAAAAAAAGAAAGAAATCACTTAAGTGTTGTTTTAAAAACTAATGTAGTATACTGGAGTTTAGGGTTACAAACGACGAGCCGTTTTGCCCCGAGTCAGCTCACTGACACAAACCGTACAGACCGGGGTAGAACTGCCCCGTGGCTTTCTGCACCTGTAAGTTTGCAGGAGCTGAAGGCTCATCCTTCGCCTGCAGAGCACCTCACGTGTTCAAACTGATGAACTTGAGCTGAGCAGCCCACCTTGAGAACACAGTGCTACCAGAGCTCGCTGTGTACTCCCCCCTTTTAATCTGGTTGTTCTTGACGCAGCCCTGGGCTGATGGCAAAGGAAGCGGCTGTTTGTGGAGGCAATTGGCCACAGGCAGTGCGTGGCTAATATCCATCCACGTCCTGTGCCCGACGCTCCGCCCTCCTCTGTTGCTCAGGGTGACTAGGGAACGCACACTTGCTGTGTGTGGAACCTCGCTGCATTATGTATATGGAACAGTCATCTTAACGGTGACTATTTGAGAGAGCAAAGGGCAGAGTCTGGCTAAGGGCAAAAAATCGTCCTGCAAGCAACACTAGTGATCTTTTTGTTTTTAAGTTTTGGGGGGTTAAAAGTGGTGGAAAATTCACATTACTGAAGGGTAAGTTTGCACAGTTAATTATTTTAACTGTCAATAAGTTGTAAGAAGTTGAAACTTTTGCTAAAACATTGTGTGGTAGATATCTTTACAATGAAAAACAATACAAAGAGAGGCTGAGCCCCAGTGGCATAGTCGTTGTGCGCGGGACTGCGGCCCACTGGGATGGAGGTTCGATTCCAGCTCCACAGAGCAAAGGCTGGGCCTCCTACTCCCACCACCTGAGGGCAGTGATGTCAAAAAAAAAATAAAAAAAAGAAAGAAAGAAAGAAAAGAAAAACAATACAAAAGGGTCATTTTTGAGGTTATGTATAATGGAATACCTCCTGGGACTGGTTTAGAGGTTTAGGTTCACGGTTTCATGGGTTATCCCGGTTAAGAAGCCTAATGATGCTTCAGATCATCATATTCTGTCTCCTACTTCATTATATCAAGCCTTACAAGCTGTCATCCCAGGCACAACAATTGGTTGGGATAGACTATTGATGACAGGGAGTTTGGTTTAGTTTGGGTTTATGAGTTTGGATTTATTGTAGCAGTCACATACTATGGTGCCAATTTGAGTAAGGGTGTACGGGTGAAGTCTAGCCTGTCAATCTGGCGATAGCCAACGAGACCTCTGTGTGGTATGGGTTTCTCCTGAGAATTCTGGGGAATCTTACGGTATTTCCCATTGGAAGTAAGAGACTATAGATTCAGGTCTTTGGAGACTAACTACTGACAAGACAAGATGACAGCATACTAATAGATCCTGATTTCTGGAGACTGGAGGAGCCGGAGAAAAAGCCACATGAGCTTACCCTGTTGGAACCAAACCTCTGGGGCTGGAGAAGTCATGTGGGAACTCCTGCCAGTGCTGAGATGCTTGGGAGGCCATGGCAAGACCCCTACATATGCTGAGCTACTTCTACCGCCAATGGATACTGATGGACCCTGAGCCCTGAAACAAGGAGCCATGGGGAGACCCCTGCCAGCATGAGGATGCTTCTACCCTCACTGGATACACAAGATTCTGCATCCACTGGCTTGTGATTGTTCTGGTGTCCTTGTAAATGATTTGTGAGTTGGAAGGAGACTTACAGACTGGTATCGGATATATGGGCTAATATCGGACTATGACCTTGGACTGGACTGGGTTGGGTCGCTTTCTCAATGTTCCATTCCTCCTGTATATAAACCTTTCCCTGATATGCATATGTGTGTTTATGAATTTGTTTCTCGAGTGTACCTGGACTAACATATTTATGTTTATACTTATAATTTCAACTTGGGTAAATGTTCTGTCAAGGGTATAACATGTTACAAACCACGTTTCCCTCACTCTTTAACTGAATGACAGTTACATTGAACAATGACTTGGGATATCCAGATGAACTTTTACCCCTAGAATATCCTTTTCAGAACAATTTGTTTTAAATAAATAAGCAGCCTGCGGGTTTGGCGGTTCAAATCCAGCGGCAGCTCTCAGGAGCAGAACTGGGTAGCTCCCACGACCACCAGAGAGCAGTGATGCCACAAAACAAAACAAAACAATAAATGTATTTTTCTTAGGAAATGTAAAGAAAGTCACTGCCTTCAAGTGCGACCAAAATTTCTTTACTCAAACTTAGTGAAGAAATAAAATATAAAGCTTTAGATGACATATGAACCCTTTTTCATTTCTGTATTTGATTCCATATAACTAGGCTTATATACGATAAAGTAAAACCACTACGACAATCTTACCTCATCTGAAAGCGTGTCCACTCGATACAGACTGGGGTGAGTTGTTAGCATCAGGTAAACCAGGGGCTGATTTTTCACCTGACACATAGCAAAAACGCGCTCATCTAGACGAGCATTTGTCCCCGTCTGGAATGATTTCTGTAACAAAAATAATCCCCCAACCCGAGAGAAAATCTGCTTTAAAAACATGTAAAAAACTTTACAAATGCTAAATCTTAGCTAGCCCCAATCCCAACTATGTGGACACCGACCCCTCCTCTCAGAAGGATTCACTTCAGAGGAGAGCACTGAGGCTGCGGCTCAGGGAGAGGGGCATGTCAGCTCAGAGCACAGGGAGCAAATGAAGGGGGAGGGAGAGAGCGGAGCAATGCTATCCCTGCCCAGAACAGCCAGTGCACAGAGGACCACATGGCTGGCCCCACTATGAGACACGACATCCTTGCTGACCCATAGCCCTCCAGGGGACAACACTGGGGACACAGTGTGGGAAATGCGCCCGATCTGACCCACCACCTGAGGCAGTGACACTAAGGGAGTGCAGCAGAACAGCAAGCGGAGCAGAGCAAGGAAGTCCCAAAGGAGAACCAAAAATAGATCAGGGCATGGCACCCCATCGGACTCAATTGGAAAACACCCCTAAAAGCCAACAAATAGTCCTTAGACTATTTACAGGCCTTTTTTTTTTTTTTTTGGTCATTGGCTTTTGATTGTTGTTGTTGCTTTGTTGCATCCTGTTTTTGTGCATATTATCTCTGGTCTATCTCTATAAGATAGGTTGGATAAACAATCTGGAGAAGAAAACAACAGGACTGATGGTTCCAGCAACGCATGGGAGAGGGGAGGTAGGGGAAAGGAAGTGGGGTTAACAAACCCAGGGACAAGGGACAACAAGTGATTGAAAACTGGTGGTGAGGCGGGTATAGGCGGCCTGGTAGGGCTTGATCAAGGGTAATGTAACTGAGAGGAATTACTGAAACGGAAATGAATGCTGAGCATGATAGTGGGGGAAGAGGAAAGTAAAAGAAAATAGAGGAAAGAACTAGGAGGCAATGGGCATTTATAGAGATTTAAATAAAGGCATGTACTTATGTAAATATATTTATATAAGAGGATGGGGAATAGATCTATGTGCATATGTTTATAGGTTTAGTATTAAGGTAGCAGATGGACATTGGGCCTTCACTCAAGTACTCCCTCAATGCAAGATTTCTTTTCTATTAAACTGGCATTCCAGTTTAATAGATGCTTACCTTCCCTACACAATGCTGAAGACAAACGTGTGCATAAGCAAAAGTGGTGAAGAAAGCGATCAAAAGATACAGTGTCTGGGGTCTTACAGGCTTGAAGGTAAACAAGCAGCCATCTAGCTCAGAAGCAACAAAGCCCACATGTGATCACACCAGCCTGTGTGATCACGAGGTGTCCGAGGGATCAGATATCAAAGAACAAAAAATAAAATCATTGTGAATGAGGGGGAGTGCAGAGTAGGGACCCAAGACCTATCTATAGGCAACCGGACATCCCCTTACAGAAGGGTAGTGGGGAGGAAATGAGCCGTCAGGGTGCAGTGTAGCAATGATGAAACATGCAACTTTCCTCTAGTTCCTGAATGTTCCCTCCCCACACCACTATCAGGATCCCAATTCTACCTTACAAATCTGGCTAGAGCAGAGGATGTACACTGGTACAGATAGGAACTGGAAACACAGGGAATCCAGGACAGATGATCCCTCTAGGACCAGTGATGAGAGTGACAATACTGGGAGGGTGGAGGGAGGATGGGGTAGAAATGGCGATCCGATTACAAGGATCTACATATAACATCCTCTGTGGGGGGATGGACAACAGGGAAGTGGGGGAAGGGAGAGGTAAGACAGTGTAAGACATGACAAAATAATAATAATTTAAAAATTCTCAAGGGTTCATGAGGGAGGGAGTAGTGGGGAGGGAGGGTCGAAAATGAGGAGCTTATGCCAAGGGCTCAAGTAGAAAGCAAATGTTTTGAGGATGATCATGTCAACAAATGTACGAATGATCTTGACACAATGGATGCACGTATGGATTGTGATAAGAGCTGTAAGAGCCCTTCTCCCCAAAAGATGTAACTACGGATACAAGTTCTGTATGTACGTATTGTGATTCGAGTTACATGAGCCCCCAATAAAATGATGTAACAAAATGCTAGATCTTTTAAGAACATCTTCAGAAGATTAGCAAATTTATCATGAACTATTCTTTGAAAAATACCATATTTATTATACAGTGGCTATCCTCGACCAAAAGCCTAAAGAAATTAATTATTTCATCAGGACAAAGGCATCTGACCTCTCCGGCTTATGTCTCTTACGAATCACAGTCTCTGTAAATTCCCTTTCCAGCAAGGACGAGTCTTCATGGAGCAATCGAAGCAGTGCCATGAGAAGCGTGAAGTGACCCTTGAGATGACAGAACACAGGCCCCTAACAGGGTCTAACAAAAAAATGCCGGGTGATGGGTATAGTGGTTGTCTTTCTTTCTCCCACAAGAAGAGAAACAAGGGCTGAGCCCCGGTGGCGTAGTGGTTGTGCGCGGGACTGCGGCCCACTGGGATGGAGGTTCAATTCCAGCAGTGGGGCTGGGCCTCCTACTCCCACCACCGGAGAGCAGTGATGCCCCCCAAAAAACCAAAAAAACAAAAACAGAAACAAAAACAAGAAGAGAAACTGAATGATAGTAATAAAATGTATGGACCAACCAAGAAGAAAGCAATGAACATTACAGCAGCTGCTTACTAGTATTGTGAGCCACCTCATTCTCCATCTGTGAGCCCCGAGGCGGTGGATGGAGTGCATATGCTTTTAGGGGCCACTGCAAGCCTGAGTCTTGATTAGCTTCTTGGAGACTCATAATGCTTTGAGGTAAGAGTTTAAGCATTTAAATTGATAGAAACAATAAAAAGAAAGGATAGCACTGAAGTTATATATTAAAACAAGCCTAGGGGGCTGAGCCCCAGTGGCGTAGTGGTTGTGTGCAGGACTGCAGCCCCCAGGCTTGGCGGTTCAAATCCAGCAGCAGCTCTCCAGGAGCAAGGCTGGGCCTCCCACTCCACCACAGGGCAGTGATGTTCCCGCCCCCCCACCCCCCCCCCCAAAAAAAAACCAAAAACAAAAAAAACAAGCCTAGACACTATAGATAAAAGAAGATTCAAAAAGGCTTAGCCTTTTGCAATTGGCACCTGGATAGTTATTGAAGGAAAGAAGATAATATCCATATATTTGTTTTCAAAATGATTATCATATGTACTAGGGAGAATCCTAGGCGGTATAAACAGTTAACACACACAGCTGTGAAATAAAAGGTTGGAGATTCAAGACCACCTAGAGGAACTACACAATAAAAGCCTGGCAACTTATTTCCAAAACACCAGCCATTGAAAACTATGGAGCACAGTTTCACTGTGATACCCATGGGCTGCCACGGAGCAGGACCAACGTGGGGGTAACTGGCATGGTAAGCACTAGCAACCGTTTTAGGTGCTGGGATGTGCTGGCGAATGAAAGATTAAAATCTCTAGTCTAGTAGGTAGAGGTAGAAAAATAAATCAGTCTGTTAGTTTAAGTGCTGTGGGACAAATATAAAAGAGGGGAGGGGTAAAGAAGACAGAGTAAAGGTAGGGTGGGGAGGAGGGAGATGCAGAATAAACAGACTGGAGATGATGGCAAGCCTCAGTGAAAAACAGCATGTGAGGAAAGAGCTCAGATCCGTAAATATTAAAGTCGATTTCCTTTCTGTGAGGGTACATTACAGTCAGGAGTAAAAATGCATCACTGGAGTAAAAGAAACTGCAGCTGCAGATTCAAATGCCATTCAGAGGAGCAGTCTGTCTTTATACTTGGGAGAGACAATATAACAGGCAGGCTGGGCTGATTATAGCCTTGGAAAAATAAGCATTCGCCACCAGCCCAGGATTTTCTTCATTTTTTTAAGGGGGAAAGGGGTAGGTAGAGAGCAACATAAAGGCCAAATGAAAATCTGAATCGGAAAGCTAATAGGAAGAGTTGCAGATGGAAAGGCAAGTGCCAGACAAAGAACATCTGAGCTTCGAGACAAGGTTAGGTAGGAGCATTCGAAGTCATGGAGATGAGCACACGGGTTTGAGTATGTACAGCTACAGAGGTTTAAGGAGAGGAGTGCGGCTGGTCTAATGCAGGGGAGAGGGCAGAGTCAGGTAGAGTCTCATGTATGGTTCCACCTTCAAAATAAAGCATTTTGGAAAATGAATAAAAAGAAAACTGATCGGCTGAGCCCCGGTGGCATAGTGGTTGAGTGTGGGACTGCGGTCCACTGGCTTGGTGGTTCAAATTCAGCAGCAGCTCTTCAGGAGCAAGACTGGGCCTCCCGCTCTCACCAGAGGGCAGTGATGCGCCCTCCCCCCAAAAAGAAAACTGATCATCCTGTGAATCTTAGATAACATTACTCAATGTTCACTTAGTAAGCATCTCTTCTTATCAAGGCATATGCTTTAGTTCAGCTATCTGTACACTTCTTTGGTTATAAATCTGTTCAAAGTTCAAATAAGAGCTAAGGTCCATGTCCTCAGAAAATAAAAGTGATATGAAGTTACAATGATAATGTTTAGACGTTCAAAGGAAACACCTGGCATTTCACATTCTCTGCTATGTTCTGCGCGCCCCTCCCCCCCACTTTTCTTCTTTTGCCTTACCTGTTTAAGGAGAGCCAACACAAAGAGTGGAAAGAGCCGCAAAGAAAAAGGAACCATGAGTCCAGGGTGCTGGTTACTTAGGACGGAAGAGCGGTAAGCTGAAAGGGAGTCAATGACTGCGTTCACCAGGGCGTCGCGAGCATCACTCAGGCTGGCAGTGACAGACCTGTCAACAGCTAAGGGAGAAGGAGAGAGACGAAAGAGAGAATGACACAGGCTTAGCACCATCACAGCTAATGATATAGAAGATCATTTAAAAAATTATACCAAGTCTCTCTCCAGTTGATTATAAACACAAGAGGCAAACGGCAATTAAAATGATGGGGAAGGCAGAGGAATGGAAAGAGGAAACGGTGAGAGGAAATGATGATACACCAAGGGGTTTTAAATAATTAAGTTGAAACAAACATATAAATTATTGAATGTAAAACTGATGCTCTGCTTTGTGAACCTTTCCCTAAATCACAATAAAAAAGTAAAGGGAAGCAAAAAAAAAAAGAGAGAGAGAGAAAACCCATGCTTTGGATAACCAAACCGACCCCTAAAGACATAATCCTCGGTTCTTTCTTCTGCCCTGACAAGCTGGCAAGGAAGCTTTCTGAGCTCCAGTTTCCTAGGCGACGGAAAACTGCATTTCATTGAATCTAAGATGCTATGATTAAAATCCATCACAATATAGCACTTAGAAAAATTACTGCAATGAACAAATCATGCTTTTACAGCACTCATAATTTTTATTTTATACTTACTAAAAGGGCTCTTAGAGAGTTATTTAGGCAGATTTCCATCATCTACCCTGCTACTCTGATTATAGGCCTTTCTATATGCATAACACTTTTTCATTTCAGATTTGAGTTTAAGCAAATGAACTACTGGAGCTTACCTTGAAGGAGAAAGGATGGAAGGATGAAATTGACACTGAGCTGTATAGATGTTTGAAAAGGGAAACCCCCCCCCCCAAAAAAAATCAAAACACCAACTATATCTGAGAAAGAAATAAAGAGGTAGTAATATCTGTAAAATTTTTGCTGGGCCACATGATTTCGTCAATGGTTAATGCTAAAAACTGAGGTGTGGGGCTGAGCTCCGGTGGCGTAGTGGTTGTGCGCGGGACTGCAGCCCACTGGGTGGGAGGTTCAATTCCAGCAGTGGGGCTGGACCTCCTACTCCCACCGCCGGAGAGCAGTGATGCCCCCCCCCAAAAAAACAAAAACAAAAACAAAAACTGAGGTGTGGTAGGAAATTGGTTTTCCATGATTCCAAGTATAATGTTTAATAATCTTTATGGTACACGTCTAGCTCTTATAATCTAAGTTAAAGAACTTACAAAAACCAATGAAGTATTAGTGGTAGGCACCAAGCGAGAGAAGTTATTTAAGCCCGGAACAGATTAATCCATAGAGACAGAAAATAATGTTGTGGTTGTCGGAGGCCAAGAGAGAAGGGTCAGGGAAGTGAGTTGTGACTGCAACTGGCATGAGGCTTCTTTGCGGGAGACAGAATGCCCTAACTTGACTCTGGTGACGACAGCATGACCCTGCACATAAACTACGAACAACTGAATTGTATACTGAAAAAGAGTGAAATGTCATGCGTGTAAGTTACACCTCAATAAAACTGTCTACACACTGCAAATGGTAAGCCTACTTATTTAAGTCAAACATATCATAGGCATGCACATGCAAAAGGAAAAAGGTGTCCTTTTTTAAAATTAAAAAAAAAATTTTTTTTTTAGGCATCACTGCCCTCAGGTGGTGGGAGCAGGAGGCCCAGCCTGTGCTCCTGGGAGCCGGAATTGAACCTCCATCCCAGCGGGCCGCAGTCCCGCGCACAACCACTACGCCACTGGGGCTCAGCCAAAAGGTATCCTTTTTTATCATGGAAAATAATACTATCATCTGCAGAGGATTATTTTATTCTAATTATTTAACAGGTATCACTTAAAGAAAAACAAAGTTACGTGACTAATACAAAAATATTTTAAAAGATAGTAACTCTTACCCATATTGGCCAATAACCCCGCTATTGCTTGAACATCGGCTCCAAGAAATATTTCATTCAGAGTTGAAACTACAGGCAAACACAAGGTATGGACACGGATTCTCCTTTCACCTTTGGGAAAAAGATATAACTGACAGTAAGGAACATATTTAAATGGTTTACATCAGTCACTTGGAGCACAGTCACGCCTACGCATAGCAAGGTAGGCGGTTCGAAACCACCAGCTCCTCAAGAGAAACACAGAGCTTTCTCCTCCCCCAGGGACAGTCTCAGAAAAACACAGGCGCAGTTTTACCCTGTCTTACAGTCACTGTCACTCTGCACTGACCGGATGGCAGAGAATTTTTATTTTTGAGTTTGTGGGGGGAAAAAAAAATCACTTAGATTTATATATTTATTTTTAAATCACAGATTTAGAACTCAGAACGGTTATATAATAGGCGGAGAAGACAGTATCAAAAGATTAACATGTGGTCACTGATAACAAAATCCCTTGCTTAAGCTCTTTCTAAAAAGAGAACAGTAATTATACTCAAGTGCTTTTAATGTACTAATTTGTGTGAGTTTTTTTCGGGGGGAGGTATTTTTTTTAAGGTCTCTTTTTCTGAACTTTATAGCTATATTTTGAACTTACCTGTGTGGTAAAAGATATGAATATTCTACCCAACATGTGTCTTGTAGTCTGCTTTAACATTTTTTTGTTTTTGTTTTGGGCATCACTGCCCTCAAGTGGTGGGAGTAGGAGGCCCAGTCTTTGCTCCGTGGAGCTGGAATCGAACATCATCCCAGTGGGCCGCAGTCCCGCGGACAACCACTACGCCACCGGGGCTCAGCCCTGCTTTAACATTTAAAGTCCTAAGTAATCATACTTTCCCCTATTATCAAAGAAATATTTTTTAAATAAGCTAGATGGCCACTAAGCTTTCTGTTTTATAACTATTCACAATAAAAAATATCAACAATTGTACCTCAAACCGTACACAAAACCTCAAAAATAGATCAGAGACCTAAATGTAAAAGTGAAAATTATAATGTTCCTGAAAGATAAAATAGGGTAGAAACTAGAAGACCTGATTTTCAGAATAAAATGCATATCAAACAAAATTAAAAATGCATAAATGCCAGAAGCTAAAACTGTTAACTGGGAATTGATAAAAATTAAATACTAATGCTCAACAAAAAACTTTACCAAGTGGGGAAATAAAAAGCTTACAGCAATGACGTGTGATAAAGGTTTAATCTTTGAATTATAAACACAAACAACTCACAATAAAAAGACAATCTAATGGGCTGAGCCCTGGTGGTGTAAGTGGTTGAGTGTGGGACTGCGGCCCGCGGGCTTGGCAGTTCAAACCCAGTGGTGGCTCCCAGGAGCAGCACTGGGTAGCGCCCACGACCACCAGAGGCAGTGATGCCCACACACACACACAAAAAGACAATCTAATTTTTAAAAATAGACAAAGGATATGAACACACATTCTACCAAAGGAGGCATACTAAGGCAGCCAATAAACAGTGACCACATTTGCAATCGTGAGCCATTTAAAAAGCAAACAAGACCACTGCCCCTAGGTTAATTCTGGCTCACAGCAACTCAATATAGGGTCTGAGACTGAGGATCTTTAGTGGAGCAGACTACTTCATCTTCGGCTCTAAAAGCAGCTGGGCCTGCTCCCACCAGAGGGCAGTGATGCCCTGCACACCCAAAAAAGCAGCAGGTGGGTAGAAATGCAAATCAAGACCACAAGGAGAAACTGGCTTATCACTCTAAGAATGCCACTGATCCATATCCACAAAGTAACAAACAGAAAACAACATATTCTGGTGAGGTTGGAGTGGTAAAATGGTAACAACTATATGGAAAACAGTATGGCGCTTCCTTAAAAAGCTAGAAATATATCTTACGATTCAGCAATCCCACTCCTAGGTATAAGAAGGGGCAACAACTTTCACTAGTTGAGTTGTTTCCCCAATCGCACTCCTGAGTATTATATTCTTGGTCACCTCAGCCCCTAAGCTCAACTATATTCCACCCCACAATTCTAACTAATCTTACAGTGCCCTTGCTTGGGAGTTTAAAGAATTTTATAAGACCTACTTTCAGGTTCCTATATTAGAGGTATAGTTAGGTTGCTGAAAAGAATTGAAAATGAGCTCAACTCTTGCTCCATTCTGCAACCAACTCTGTAAGTCTCATCACCAACTGGTAAAGGATGCTTTGCTGATGGCTTAGCACAGGGACTTTCTAGAAGAAGTTGTAGAACAACTTTCTAGAATACTGTCAGGATTTTTCTGGGTTCATTCGTCAATAGCTTACTTATGATCTATGCCAAACATAGCCCCAACTCATCTGTGCAACAAAATGATGATTACCCTCAAGTCACTTTATAATACATATTGACACAATAGTCCTACTTTCCGATAGTAACTCACCCCAAGAATAAGCTTTGCTAATGAAGAGCAAAAGCAGAGAGGAAGGCTTCAGAGAGTTCATGGAATATTTTCATTATTTTTATTTTGTTTTGTTTTGGGCATCACTGCCTCTGGTGGTCATGGACGCTACCCAGTGCCGTTCCTGAGAGCCGCTGTTGGATTTGAATTGCCAAGCCTGGGGGCCGCAGTCCTGCACTCAACCACTTACGCCACTGGGGTTCAGCCCTGTTTTCATTATTCCTTAATATCTTTTTTCCGTAACATTATGAAGTCCTCTTGTATAGGATTATGTGAGTATGTCAAAAAAGACTTGCTACAAAATCACGGTCCCTTATTGTGTGTCATCTGGTTGGCTCCAAGTCACAGAGCCCCATGTGCAAAAGAACAAAACCCTACCTGGTTCATTTTTTTACAACTTCTGAGTTTCCCCAGTTCATCCTTCATCCACTCCAGTTTTAATTGATCATGGTTACTGACAGCTGCTTCTCATTTTAAATCTTATCCTATCCACAAATGAATGTCATAAAAGCTTTAGTTCATTCATTTCAGGCAGGTCAACGTGACTTTGGGAAGACAGCCCTTCCAGTTGCACTTTGAGTACCATTCAACCTGAGGGGCCCATCTTTTGGCATGATACCAGGTAATGTTCCACTGCTGTTGGTAAGGTTTTCGGGTCCTGATTTTTCAGAAAGTGGATTGCCTCTTCCTTCTTTCTAGTCTGTTCTAGTAGGGAAGTCCTGTTGAAACCTGTTCACTAGAAGCACACCAGCCTGTGTGAGCACGAGGTGTCAAAGGGATCAGTTAGCAGGCATCAAAGAACAAAAAATCACATCACTGAGTGCCCACCTTCCTGATATGATCGCTGAAGACAAATGTGTGCAAAAGTAAATGTGGTGAAGAAAGGTGATGGTGCCCAGCTATCAAAAGATAATAGCGTCTGGGGTCTTAAAGGTTTGAAAGTAAACAAGCAGTCATTTAGATCAAAAGCAACAAAGCCCACATGAAAGAAGCAAACCAGCCTGTGTGACCATGAGCTATTGAAGGGATCAGGTCTCAGACATCAAAGAACTAAAAATATTATCATTATATGTGGCAGTCACCTAATCTGATGTCAATCTGAGGATTAAGAGTGTAGGGGTGGAGACCAGTTGTCAATCTGGAGATAGCCAATGAGACCTGAGAATTCTGGGAAATGTGGCAATTCCTTCCTGGAGGAAGGAGACAGTGTCTATTTCACTGCCTTAGAGTCACTCGACTGACTAGGCTTACTTCCTGTGAGACATACTTGAGGAGAAGCCACATGGAGACTACGATCATGCGGCCAGAAACCTGGACCTAGAGAAGTCATGTAGAGACCCCTGCCAGTGAATGAGATGCTTCTACAACCACTGACTCTGGCCTGTGATCTTCCTGTATTCAGCATCACTGCATGTGTTTCCTGAGTCTAAAGAGGACTTGATAGATTGCTGTCCGACAAATACTGCTAATATTGGACTTATGAACTTGATCTGGCTGGGGTGTTTTTCTCAATGTTCAAATGCTCTTATATATAAACCTCTCCCATATATACCTATGTATGTTTATGGATTTGTTTCTCTAGTCTCCCCAGACTAACTCAATTATAAATGAGGGTAACTACAGATTTGGGGACCCAAAACCCATCTGTAGGTAACACAACATCCTCTTACAGAAGGGTCATGGGAGGAGATGAGCCAGTCAGGGTACAGTGTAGCAATGATGAAATACGCAACTTTCCTCTGTCTTACATGTTTCTTCCCCACACTATCATGATCCCAATTCTACTTTATAAATCTGGCTAAACCAGAGGATGTACACTAGTACAGATAGGAACTGGAAACATGGGGAATCCAGGATAGATGATCCCTCCGGGACCAACTGTGAGTGTAGTGATACCAGGAGGGTGGAAGGAAGATGGGGCAGAAAGGGGGAGCCCATAAGGTTCTACATATAATTTCCTCCCTGGGGTACAGACAACAGGGAAGTAGGTGAGGTGAGACATCGGACAGTGTACGATGTGACAAAATAACAATAATTTATAAATTATCCAGGGTTCATGAGGGAGGGGGAGTTAGGAGAGAGGGGAAAAAACGAAGAGCTAATCCCAAGGGCTTAAGTAGAAAGCAAACATTTTGAGAAAGATGACAGCAAAAAATGTACAAGTGGGGCTGAGCCCCGGTGGCGTAGTGGTTGTGCGCGGGACTGCGGCCCACTGGGATGCAGGTTTAATTCCAGCAGTGGAGCTGGGCCTCCTACTCCCACCACCGGAGAGCAGTGATGCCCCCCCCCCCAAAAAAAAAAAAAAAGTACAAATGTGCTTGGCATACAATGGATGTATATATGGATTGAGCCCCCAAGAAAATTATTAAAAAACCCCAACAAAACCTGTTCTTCATGATGCTCTGTTGATAGCATAGCTTCTGGCATCATAGCAACATGCAAACCACCACAGCATGACAAAGTGACAGGCGGGTGGTACTCAAAACTAACTGCCATTGAGTTAGTGCTGATTCATAGAGAACCCTGTAGGTTTCCTTGACTATCACTGTTTATGGGAGTGAAAAGCCCAGTCTTTCTCAGAGGAGCTGCTGGCGGCTATGAACTGCCAACCCTATGGCTTACAGCCCAGTGTGTCACTACTCCACTACCCGGGGCCTACAAAATAACAGACGCTCTGATGAAGTCAAATGACCGAAACGCGAAGCTGCCAGCAGGGAAAGAGGAAGGTGGGGGAGAGTGTGGGGGAGCCGATCACAATGATATACATCTAACTCCCTCCCAGGGGGACAGATGATAGAAAAGTAGGTGGAAACAGTTGTCATTGTAAGACCCCCCAAAAAATTTACAAATTATCAAGTGTTCATGAGGAAGGGAGGGGGGAAATGAGCTGATACCAAGGACTCAATTAGAAGGAAAATGTTTTCCAAAAGATGATGGCAACTTACGTACAAATGTGCTTGACATAATGGATATATGTATCGATTGTGATCAGAGCTGTACGAGCCCCCAGTAAAATGATTTTTTTAAAAACACATAAAAAAACCATGAGGCTGTTGCTTCTCAACATATCCTCTTATCTTCCAAGGTAGCATTTGCATCTAACGCCCCTATGCCCTGAAGAATTCTGTACTCTTTGACTAATACCACATCAAAAGGCAGTACTGGCATTCTCCCAGGGACTCAAATAGGGGTCCTTTGAAGTGTTCTTTGAATTTTGTGGGCAAAAGTGTCTTGAAGGTTAAAGTCTAAGGTTGTAGGGTGGATGGAGCTAAAGTTTTCCAGCCACGCTTGGTGGGGCAGCCTTTACCCTCCTGGGAGAATAAAGAGGCACATCGTGGCACTGGAGATGGACAGAAACCCTTGACACAGGTTCCTGCCTTGTTCTCACCACCGCCCTCCTCCGTTTTTCTTAGACTTTCATAATAAATCCTGTGATCAGTGATAAAAAGATTTAACAACACAAATGTGCTTAGGGATGGGTGGATGAGTCCCCAATAAAATGATGTAAAAAAAAAAAAAAGATGTAACATGACACGGATCAATGTCAGATGTACTATGCTAAAGAAGCCAGATTTAAAAGGGTGCATACTATGTGATTCCATGTGTAAGATGCTACGAGAGAGGCAAAACTAGGGACAGAAAACAGACCAGTGGTATTCAGAGATGGGAGAGGCGTTAACTACAAAGAGGAACAGGGACATTTTTTTGGTGTGGGAGAATTGATTGCATATCTTGATGGTGGTGGCTACATAATAATTTTTCAGAACTTGTGGAACTATACACTAAAATTGTGCATTTCACTATATGTATATTATACATCAATTTTAAAAAAGAATAACAAGAAAACTCAATGAGCAGAAAAGTCACATGACTCTTTCACAGGAGTCACCTAAGCCATTAGAAAACACCTATTGGGCTGAGCCCCGGTGGCGTAGTGGTTGTGGGCGGGACTGCAGCCCACTGGGATGGAGGTTCAATTCCAGCTCCACGGAGCAAAGGCTGGGCCTCCTACTCCCACCACCTGAGGGCAGTGATGCCAAACAAAACAAAACAAAACAAAAAAACACCTATCTCCGAAGGTTTGGGAAGGGAGACACTGTCCTCAATCTGTCCCTGAGAGTCTGCCCACAAGCAGACATGCCCACATATGTTTACCCGATGTGAAGACCTATGCTACACCAGGCTTCAAGGCAAAATTTCATTTATTTGTCATTAGAAACATTTCACAATATATAATTGTGTGTATATACACACACACACACACACACACACACACACACACATATATATATATATATAGCATCACTGCCCCCTGGTGGTTGTGGGAGCTACTCAGCCTTGCTGCTGTTGTATTTGAACCGTCAATCCAGTGGGCCGCAGTCCCGCACACAACCACTACGCCACTGGGGCTCAGCCTGTATATTGCTTTCTATGATTCATCACTATGCTTTAATTATGTTCAATTTGTAACAATGAAAATATATCCTGCATATCAGATATTTACATGGCAATTCATAACAGTAGCAAAATTACAGTTATGAAGTAGAAACGAAAATAATTTTATGGTTGGGGTCACCACGATATGAGGAACTATGTTAAAAGGTTATAGTATTAGGAAGGTTGACAAGCAATGTTCTAACATAAGATAGTTTTATATATGCATTATATATTTAATATTAATATATATTCACAAGGATCAAAATGAGTATTCAACTCAACAGCAATAGCTTTAGTTATTTGCTCTTCTGAAACAGAAACCCAACATATTTCATTCTACATTCAAAGGTGTGTGCTGTGTGTTGATTACAGAAGTCTAGAGCCCTGCTGCAGTGGTTCACGTTGGCCTAACTACAAGGCCAGGAGTTTGAAACCATCAACCGCTCCTTGGGAGAAAAATGAGGCTTTCTACTTCAATAAAGACGAGTTACAGTCTCGGAAATGCACAGGGGCAGTCCTGCCCTATCCTCTAGGATCACGGCGTTGCAACTGACTCAGTGGCAGTGAGTGAGTGAGTGAGTGAGTGAGTGAGTGAGTGAGTGGCACTACAGGGTCAATGCTGAACTGCTGTTCGAACTGACCAGCTACTCTCATCAGGCCTCGCAGGGATCTACAGTCTCAGACACCCACAGGAGCAGTTTTACTCTGTCCTAGATGGTTGCCAGCAGTCTCTTGGTAGAAGTAGTTTGGTTAGTATTAATTATAAGGAGTTGTAGTGGCATCGTGGTTAAGTGTTCAGTGGATAACCGAAAAGGTCAAAGACTCAAAAGTATCATCTGCTCTGTGGAAGACAGATGTGGCAGTCAGCGTCTGCAAAGGTTTCATCTTCAAAGAGGCTAGGCCAGGTCTAGGCTGTCCTTTAGAATCACCCTGAGTCAGAACTGGTTCATTGGCAGTGGGTGGGCAGTAACTAGAGCTGTCACACAAAAATCAAACTCCTCTAACACCGACACAATTTCCATTGAAATATACTCACTTTATACACACACACACACACACACACACACATATACACATATAGTATATATTCTGAAAAGACTATAAAAGTGATTAGGCTAAAAAAAAAAAGTGATTAGGCTAAGCTCAAAAACAGCCCCTCTTCTTAAAAAAAAAAAAAAGGTAACAAAACACAGGGGTGGGAGTTGGGAGTTGCAAATCTTTAAAATTAAAAAAAAAAGCAGAAGAATTTAACTTTTTTTATACCACTTTAGGACAAAACGGAAATTATATACTGACTAGGAATAATAAATGATACCCTTTCAAAAAATTTACTATCTTTCATTCTGAATTCTTTTAACACTTTACATAAACAGACCCAGCACTTCCTATGCTCTTTTCTTGATTTTTCTCCTAACTATTATCACTATATGAGGGAGTTTCAAAACACCTGTGAAAAAATGGAATTAAAGATAATAAAAAATTTCCACAAACTTTTTGAAGACTTCTTGTACGAGATATAGTTTTACTAATTTATCATGTGTGTCATTTGTCTTTCCTTCTAGAATTACGCTTTATGATGACAGGAATTTTCAAACTATGATGCTGTACCATCTGACAGATAGCTTGATTAGCTGATACATAGTCTCTCAATACGTATGTGTTAAAATACAAAAAAAATTTTTAAAAGATACAAAAAAATAAAAACAATTTTGGAAAATGAATACCAGCTATCTTGACTTGCTCAAGAGGAACGATAATGCTCTAAGAGTAACGAAGGCACTCTCAGAAGAAATGAGTTGCTGTCAATTGCCACTGAGGTGGCTCACCTTCTGGGGACCTCACGTGCCACAGAATGAAAAGCTTCTGGTCCTGCCCCACCCTCAGGAACCTCGGTCTGTTTGAGTCCACTGTTGCAATTATTGTTAACAATTCATATCACTGTTTCCCTCGTGTTCACTGACCAAAGACGGGGAAGTGGATCTTAGGCTATGGCCCATATAACTACACTTAAAAACTTACCTTTGCTAGATGTATACAGCAGGGCTGACTGGAAAGAAACCAACTGAGTGTCAGTAAGATTCTCTTCTACAGACATCTGGACTGCATACCCAGCATCTGGGTTTACATTGGGCAAAGAGAGTAAGTCTGTTGAACGAACAAAGAAGTTCCCATGGAAAGTATGAATGGAAAGACCTAGAAGAGAAAGAGTAAGCAAAATTATTTATATGCACTTATATACAGATAGTTGATCCTGGTTACTCTTTAGACTGGGAAAGATGAGAAACTTCAAATACTATAATTATACAATGACATTCCTCAAGAAAATAAGCTATCGTTGTATTTGCAATCTATGGATTAGAGGTTTAAGTATCTATTATTATTGGTTAATTATTATTATTTAAGAAATACTGAGCCCTGGTGGCGTAGTGGTTGTGTGTGGGACTGCGGCCCACTGGGACGGAGGTTCAATTCCAGCATGGGGCTGGGCCTCCTACTCCCACCACCGGAGAGCAGTGATGCCCCCCCCAAAAAAAGAAAAGAAAAGGAAAAAAAAAAAAAAAAGAAATATTGAGTCCTGGTGGCGTAGTGGTTGAGTGTGGGACTGCAGCCCACAGGGCTGGCAGTTCAAATCCAGCAGCAGCTCTCCAGGAGCAAGACTGGGCCTCCCACTGCCACCAGAGGGCAGTGATGCGCAACCCCCCTACATCCCCCCCCAAATATAGTGACAGTGAAGGATAATAGATATTTTTCTGGGTTTTTTTGGCATCACTGCCTTCTGGTGGTGGGAGTGGGAGTCCCAGGCTTGGTCCTGGAGAGCTGCTGCTGGATTTGAACTGTCAACCCAGGGGGCCGCAGTTCCGCATACCACCACTACGCCACCGGGGCTCAGCCCCATTTTTTCTATTCTTTTCTTTTCCTTTCTTTTTTTAAAGTTCAAGCTCTGCTTGATGGCCGTTAGGAGAGGTTCCCGATCAAATCTGTTTTTGGTATCCCGCGGAACTTCCTTGCTCTGCACCCTTGCTGTTCTGTTGCACGCCCCTCGTACTTGGCCTCTGTGTGTGTGGGTCAGATCGGGTGTAATTCCCACTCTGTGTCTCCAGTGTTATCCCCTAGGGTATGGGTCAGTGAAGGATGTCAGTTCTCACACTGTGGCCAGACAGGGCCTTCTCTGTGCACTGGCTGCTCTGAGAAGAGACACCGTCCTCAAGGCGCGGTGGGCCAGGATGTGCTTCACTCTCCTCCTGCCCTTCGTTTGCTCCGTGTGCTCTGATCAGACACGTCCTTCTTGCTCAGCTGTAACGTCAGTGCTGTCCTCTGAACTAAGTTCATCTGGGGAGGGGCTGGCTGTCCATGTAGTTGGGATTGGGGCTGGGCCCTCAGACCTCTCAATAGATATCTTTTTCAAAGAAGGTGGGACCATGGATCTTTATAAAACGTATTTGTAAGATAATTTGAGGATTTTGAGAATTCTAAATGAATGTTAGGCTATAAATATCTTATACTGGGCTGAGCCCTGGTGGCGTAGTGGTTGTACGCGGGACTGCAGCCCACTGGGTTGGAGGTTCAAATCCAGCAGCAAGGCTGGGCCTCCTACTCTCACCACCAGAGGGCAGTGATGCCTCTCCCCCCCAAAAAAAATCTACAAAAGTCAAAGGCCAAGTTAACTCACCTTTTCTACATCAATGTCTTTTATATACATTTCAAATTTTTTCTCATCTTTTTTGTTTTGTTTTTTGGGCATCACTGCTCTCTGGTGGTGGGAGGAGGAGGCCCAGCCCCACTGCTGGAATTGAACCTCCGTCCCAGTGGGCCGCAGTCCCGCTCACAACCACTACACCACCGGGGCTCAGCCCTCATTTTTCTCATCTATATACAAGTCTTATCTGCATTTATTTTTTTTCACTGTAGCAGGAGAGAATGGGCCACCTCAGTGTTCCCTGAGGCAAAACCGTTACTCTCTCCACAGTTGCTTTAGCAAACCTGGTTCCCCTTGCTTCTGCAACATCATGCGGAGCTAGTGATCGAGTTTGCAAACCTGCATTTATTTTTATCTTAATTTTGTATTAAAAAGTGAGGAGCAAAGGTGATTTTTAAAATCACATTATACCTTTCTATATTTGTACATAAATGAAAACCTAAATCCTTTTTTCCCCTGATACTTATTATTATTTTGGGGGGAGGGGCATCACTGCCCCCGGTGGTCATGGGCACTACCCAGTGCCACTCCTGAGAGCCGCCGTTGTATTTGAACTGCCAAGCCCGCAGGCTGCAGTTCCACACTCAACCACTTACACCACCGGGGCTCAGTCCGATACTTATTTTTAAATTGCATCCATTTTTCTTGTTAAAAAATAAAGGTAAGGGCTGGGCCCCGGTGGCGTAGTGGTTGTGGGCGGGACTGCAGCCCACTGGGACGGAGGTTCAATTCCAGCAGTGGGGCTGGGCCTCCTACTCCCACCACCGGAGAGCAGTGATGCTCAAAAAAACAAAAACAAAACAAAACAAAAAATGATTAGAGGTAATATATAAGTTCAACAAGGTTCCAATATACAATATCAATATATAAAAATCAATTGCATTTTTTTTGGGGGGTGGGGCATCACTGCTCTCCGGCGGTGGGAGTAGGAAGCCCAGCCCCACTGCTGGAATTGAACCTCCGTCCCAGTGGGCCGCAGTCCTGCGCACAACCACTACGCCACTGGGGCTCAGCCCCTGCATTTCTATATAGTAGCAATCAATAAGCAAAAATAGGAAACAAATTTATAATAATATTAAAGAGAATAAACACTAGCAGTGATTCTCAACAGAGGTCACCTGACTTACAATAATAACAAAATTACAGTTATGAAATACCAATGAAAACAATTTTAAGGTTGGGGGTTACCACACATAAGGAACTATATTAAAGGCTTACGACATTAGGAAGGTTGAGAACCATTGCAGTAAAGAGTTGATTTAATAAGTGTTGAACTTATATTCAGAAAACTCTAAAGCACTTTTTTTTTTCGTAAAGCACTTTTGATGTCAATACGGATTTAAATAAATAGCTTGTGAATGAGGTATTTTTATATTGGTAATTTAGCAATATTTCTCAAATTAATCTTTTGATTCAATGCAATCCCTATAAAAAAAAATCCCCGCTGGCAAAAAAAATTTAAGAAGGAAAAAAAAAAAACCAAAACCAAGCTGGCTTCTTTGCAGAAATAAACAGAATGATCCTTAAACTTATATGGAAATTCAAGGAACCTAGAACAGCCAAAAGAATCTTAAAAAAGAACAAAATTGGAGAAGACATAATTCCCTAATTCTTAATTTACTACAAAGCAGCAGCAAACAGGACAATGTGGCCATGGAACAAGAAGAGATACATATCAATAGACTATAGGCTCACATGATTGATCGACTGATTTTTGTCAATGCTGCAAAAGCAATTCAGTGCGGGAAGGAATAATCTTTCTTAAAAAATGCTAGGAGAGGGCTGAGCCCCGGTGGCGTAGTGGTTGTGCGCGGGACTGCGGCCCACTGGGACGGAGGTTCAATTCCAGCAGTGGGGCTGGGCCTCCTACTCCCACCACTGGAGAACTGTGATTGGCCCCCCCCCCCCCACCAAAAAAAAAAATCCTAGGAGACTGGATATCCACAGAATAAAGTAAGCCAAATACAAAAATTAACTTAAGGGGACGAAGACCTAATGTAAAAGGGAAAATTAAAAATCTTAGGGAAAAAGAAAGGCATAAATCTTTGTAGCCTTAGATTATGAAGTGGTTTTGTCTATAAAAACAATAAAAGAAAAATATGATATAGGGCTGAGCCCCAGTGGCATAGTGGTTGTGCGCGGGACTGTGGCCCACTGGGACGGAGGTTCAATTCCAGCAGTGGGGCTGGGCCTCCTACTCCCACCACCGGAGAGCAATGATGCCCCCCCCCAAAGAAAAGTAAAATATGATATAAATAGATATCACTAAATTTTAAAACATTTACGATTTTAAAGGATACCACTGGGGAAAAATAGAATGGCTAAAAAGTTCTGGAAATTATAGACTCTTTCTGAGGGGAGATCTCTATCTAGAACATATAGTGAACTTTTACAAATTAATAATAAAAAGACAACCTAAATTTTAAAATAGGAAAAGGTTTGAATATATATTTCTCGAAAGATAAACAAACAGCTAATAAATAGGTGAGAAGATATTCAATATCTTTAATTATTAGAGAAATATAAATCAAAACTTTATCAAAATTTCATGTTATATTGTCTAGGATGACTAAAATTAAAAAGACAGAAAATAAGTATTGATGAGGAGGTCCATGTACTACTGATGGAGATGTAAAACAGTACGGCCATGATGGAAAAATAGTTGAGCAGTTTTTCAAAAAGTTAAGCATAGAGTTACCATATAACTCAGGTACAGACCCGAAATTACTTGAAAGAATTTAAAACACGTCCCACAAAGACTTGGATGCGAACGTTCATAGTAGAAAGGGGGCTCAGCTCCCCTTTACTCTTAAATCTCAAATTGACAATAGATTATATAACTACCACAGATAGCTTCAAAAAGTTGGTTGAGGGCTGAGCCCTAGTGGTGTAGTGGTTGTGTGCGGGACTGTAGCCCACTGGGTTGGTGGTTCAAATCCAGCAGCAGCTCTCCAGGAGCAAGCTGGGCCATCTACTCCTACCAGAGGGCACTGATGCCCCCCCCTAAAAAAACCCAAGTTGGTTGAAATTTTTCATTATTATTATTTTTAATTCACATATAATTCATAGACCTACAATTCACTTTAAATACATTAGAGTACAATCATCACCACAATTTTAACTGAGTAATATAATTTCTTCATTCTTGTATCCATTATTATTAGTTCTCCATTATGTTCTAACCACTCTTACTATAACCCAAAGGAATTATTAATCTAGTTACTGTCTCTACAGTCTCTGGATTTCATATAAAGAAAATTATATTTAAAAATCTCCGAGGACAACAAAATAAAACAGAGAAAAAAATCCTCGAGAGAGCAGACGGTAATAGCAACTAGAACAAATTAAAAATTAGTCAAAGGGAAACAAATGATATGTTAAACTTTAACCTAACTACATCTACAGTAATCCACTTTCCAATGCACTCTGATGGCAAGATTATTTATATCACTGGTGGGAACTTGGTAAGTGGGCTTTCGGTTTTCACTGCCATCCATAGCCTTTTGAAATCTGGGTGCTCAAATTTTAAGCTCTAATACAATTTCTTCCTCTGATCTTAAAATTTATTACTTATAATCCTTGGGTACACAGGCTTGAATGTTTCTTCTTTTTTTTTTTTTTTGGGGGGGGGGGGCGCGCATCACTGCTCTCCGGTGGTGGGAGTAGGAGGCCCAGCCCCACTGCTGGAATTGAACCTCCATCCCAGTGGGCCACAGTCCCGCGCACAACCATTACGCCACCAGGGCTCAGCCCTGGAATGCTTCTTATGTGTATACTTAGCTGACAGTTCACTTAGATGGTTGCTTGATGACATGCCTTTGAGACATCAAATGGCTTAGCACAATCTGATTTCTTCTCCACACATTGCTCTAGAACCTGTATCTCCAGTGATCACTTCATGAAGGCAGGGTCACCTCATAATGACTAATTGTTCTTAGGTTAGGAATTTTTTCCCACTGTCTTTCTCGCCCTCCCCCCGACCCCCGCCACTGTCTTTTAATTTCATTTTCCACCAACTTTTTAAAGCTCCCTCATAACTTTGAAAGTATATTTTATAAGACTAGGTAAAAACAACTGTATTTTTTGGCATCATAAACAACATTTGTTCTTATGTAAATGTTTGTGTCCCTACCTTTGGTGCACCGAATCCTCATCACTGCTTCAAAGCCAATCTTCCGAGTGAGGTATCTCTGCAGTTCTTTCTGTAACTTCTGTACTTGCACTGGGTTATGCTGATGGTGATAGGAGGGATAGTAATAGACACTACCTGCTGAATACCGAGAAATACAACCTGGAAGAGAATACACAATTCTTATAAACTATACAGCAAACTACTATTACTACCTCAAAGCAACTAAGGCATTTAAATCAATCCTTCTTTAACTTTTCAAGATATTGCCAAAAAGAGTATTTCATTCCTTTAAATAGAAGTATAGCTATTTCTCTGTACAGAACAAAAAACTGTACTGTTTATCATAGACTAAATCGATTAGAACTCTTCCAAGGGAATAAAACTTCTTTTAATTGTACCCTACCTCGAATACTATCATATAAATAGTATTTCATATTCACTGAGAAAAAAGTAATCACGAGGAAGAACTTACCCAGAGAAGCTAGATCTGAATACTGTCCACTGAGAAGGAATAAGTCAACAGCTACCTGCTGACCAGAACAATCCAAGGCTAATTTCTTATAGAAGTCAGTGGATGGTGTCAGATGTATTTCCTATTAATAACAGATTAAAAGATTCGTCTTAAAAAAGTTAACAGTAATTGTCATAAAAATTAAATAGATAAAAAAAAAAAAAATTAAATAGATAGTAGGGCTGAGCCCTGGTGGCGTAGTGGTTGTGCGCGGGACTGCGGCCCACTGGGATGGAGGTTCAATTCCGGCTCCCAGGAGCAAAGGCTGGGCCTCCTACTCCCACCACCAGGGCAGTGATGCCTAAAAAAAAAAAAAAAATTAAATAGATAGCAACATTGCTAAGAATGATTATCTCTGGGCATTACAAAAAATCTTTTGCTTTGTTAGATTTTCTGATTATTTTTTCGTAGTATGCTTTACTGGTAGTAATTTTCTATATTTTGTTTGCTAGTTTGGTTTAAATTTGTTTCTATAATTTCCTTGAGAAATTTTAAAAAAGAGAAAGAAGGGCTGAGTCCCAGTGATGTAATGGTTGTGTGCGGGACTACAGCCCACAGGGTTGGCGGTTCAAATCCAGCAGCAGCTCTCCAGGAGCAAGGGTGGGCCTGCTAATCTCATGAGGGGGCAGTGATGCCCACAGAAAAAAAAAAAGGGAAAGAAATTGAACTACCATAGATCTGAATTTCCTGATTAGTAAAGACAATCTTTTGTGTGTGTGTGTGTGTGTATGTGTGTGTGTGTGTGGTATCACTGTCGTGGTGGGAGTTGGAGGGCCAGTCTTGGTCCTGGAGAGCTGCTGCTGGATTTGAACCGTCAACCCTGTGGGCCACAGTCCCACACACAACCACTATGCCACCAGGGCTCAGCCAAGATAATCATTTTTTACAACTAAAATCTATTAAATGCTTATTACACTGGAACTTGTTCTAAACAATTCATACATACATACTATCTATTTAATCCCTTCAACTACCCTAAGAGATAGGAGCTATCATTATTTAACACGCACACATTTCAACAGACTCTATGATCAAAGAGGCCAAGCATCAGCATAAATTTATACAATAATAACTGTCTAACCTTAGCAGATGACCTTTGGTTGGGTTCCTCTCGTGGTTTCAGGGCTCCCACTCCAACAGTTGGGAGTTGTGTTTGAAAGACAGACATTCGACCACCAGTTGGGGACATCAACTTAAAGGCAGCCTGAAGTGTAGGCCCCAAGGCACTCTGGGTCTCCAGAGTCTTTTTAAACATTTGTGGCAAAGTTTTCAGTAAATCTTGGACAAGCTTGTGAAATAAAGCAAGAAAACTCAAGAGAGTCAGATTAACAATACAAATTTTTCCCCACTGTAAGTTAATAACTAATACAATAGACAAGAGACATTGAATCATGATGATGGTCAGAGAATTTACAGACAGTACAATAAACAATGAAACTGCTCAAATGACAAGAAAGCCATTTTAAGTCAACATTATAAATTGGCAAGCGAGACAAATTAAAATTGGGGTCTTACAGTTCTTGCACATGCAATAGTCCTGCAAGACTATAAGTCCAAAACGTACCAAAAGAACCATCCCAGTTTATATTTACTTTAATGCCAGGAAGATGGCCTTCTCAATGACCTGCACATACTCAATGCTTTTCAGTTTCAAAGTGAGTTTAACTCTTCCCTCTTGCAAAATCTAAATTTTCTAGTAAATTAGCCATCTAGCATTATCACTGCTAAAGGAAAACAAAATAAAAAAACAAACAAAAATCCAACTACCTATATTCAAGTTATTTTTAATTAGAAATAAAAAAAACAGTTACGGGTGAGAAATTCTTTGCACAATGGCAAAATCATCATTGCGAACAGCTGAGACCACAGACCGGCTAGCTTAAATGTTACCCCTACGGCATATATGCATGTACAGGGTAGACAACAACCCCCCTTCAGACACATTCTGTTCACCTCTCACTGTATTATGTCATGGCAATTTCCAGGCAGGTAATAAGAGTCTCTTCTGAACTGACCCAATGACACTCTGTGAATCAGAAAAGCAAAGGGCACTGAAAGCAGCCTAGCTCATGTGCTTCCATGTTGTGACCAGAAGCCTGATCTCAGTAACCCTCCCAACTTCCCAAATGGCTGGCAAGACAGGTTCCCTTTAGGTTTTCCTCCTTGGTGGGAAAGCTTATTTTCTACCTTCTTAAAAATAACTTGCTACATATAAGACTTAAAAACAATCACCTCACAGGCAAAACAAGAGCTGCTCAATTGAACGCATTTTTAACTGCAACCAGATATAAACAGTAGGCATCTTAGAAATGTCACAGAAGGAAGCAAAGTTTACTTGAAAATTCATTTCAACAATGTCTTCCTTCAGTATTTCAATTAAACATGTAGGGTAAGAAAATGTGTCTTACCTCTTTACTTTCATTTAAATTTACTAGTAAGTTCTCTGGCATAGGTATAAAAACATCTGAAAAGAATAAACAAATATTTACTTAGAACAAAATGTAACTGTTTACATTACAAACCCCACCTATCAAGAAAAGCTACCTCTCCACACTTAAGAGCACTACTGTCTGTATATATCCTAAGAGTCATCAAAGGCACGCTGATTCAGGTAGTCGGTGCGTCCAGCCTGCTACCTTGTAAAAACTTCCCAGGAAGCACTCAGAGTGCATGCAAGTGCTCTGCTTTTTGGATTAAAGGCAATTTCGAATGCGGCTTGATCATCTTGCTTAGCCAGATAAAGGGTCATGTGCTGCTGTTAGGTGCCATCACACTGGTTGCCCTTAGCCACTTTATGCACACAGGACAGACACTATCTGCTTCTGTGCCCTCCTCCCGTTGTTCCAATGCGTGAGCACACTACTGCAGCCACTCTATCAATCCATCTTGTTGAAGGCCGAGAGCAGTGGTTCTCAACCTTCCTAATGCCACAAACTTTAATATAGTTCCACATAAAATTACTTGCACTGCTACTTCATAACTATAATATTGCTACTGTTATGAACCGGGCGACCCCTGTGAAAGGGTTGCTTACAATTCCCCCCACCCTCCCAAGGGGTCATGAGCCAGAGGTTATGAACCACTGGCCCAAGGAGTCACTCCAGGTTTGAAACAATATGTTGACTAACAAGACAAACAAGAATATTATTTTTCGCAGAAGTAATAGAGATCACTAAATGCTCTGTCATTCAGAAAGCAGGTGCGTTCTCAAAAGTTTCCACAAACTAATAGGACTATAAGATTAAGTATATATTAACTGACTACATCAAGTGAATTTTTCAGAATTCAAATTCACTGGGAATTAAAGTCCTCTTCTGAGAGGAGCGCAGCCATGGAAGGTAAAATGGTTGGTGATGGAAGATTATAAATGTTTCACTGTTGAGAAACATCCCCCAAAGTAATCCCACAGATACAAATAGTCACACTCCCTACCCTGAATTTAGTCTCTCATCCCTAACTTTCAGGCAACTTCTAAACTACTTACTATCTTGATGGATTTGTCTATTTAGGACATCACCTATAAATGGAACCATAGGATATGTGCTCTTTTGTGTCTGGTTTCTCTCACAAGCATAACACTTAAAGATATACCTACCTGAGTTGTAACATCTATCGGTACCTCATTCATTTTATTGCCTTATATTCTACTAAGCTTATATCACGCTTTGTTTAGATGAGGGGTACTTGGGTTGTTTCCAATTTTTAGCTATGAACATTCATGCAAATATTTTGTGTAGACATGTCTCTAATCCTCTTGGGCACATATCTAGGAATGGAATTCCTCATGAGACTGCAGCTCCCAAAGGGCTTGGTGGCACAATGATCAAGCACTTGCCTGCTAACCAAAAGGCCAGCAGTCTGCTCCTCAGGATGAAAGACTGATCTGCTCCCATAAAGTTACGTAAAAAGACAAGGTCATCAAGGCGAGGCCAACCACAGCTTAGGAAACCTTGGGGGCCGTTCTACTGGGTTCTGTGGAATTCACTGTGGGTTGGATTTGGTAGTGCACCACAGGCAACTTCATGTTTAATATTTTGAGGAATTACCAGCTGCTTTTCATAATGGTCGCACTGTTTTATATACCCACTAGCAAAGCACATGGGTTCTTGTTAGTCTTTTTCACTGTAGTCATTTTAATAAATGTGAGGTAGCAGCTCTTCGTTATTTTGTTTTTGCACTTTCCTGATAGTTCTGGTGTGAAGTGTATTTTTGTGTGCATATTAGCTATTTGGACGAATCCTGGTGGTGTAGTGGCGACGAGTTGGGCTACTAACTGCAAAGTTTGCAGTTTGAAACCGCCAGTCACTCCTCTGGAGAAAGACAGGACTTTCTACCCGTATAGAGAGGCACAGTCTCGGAAACCCACGGGACAGTTCAACGGGGCTGCTGCTAGTCGGGATTGACTCGATGGCAGTGAGGTGGTTTGTTTTCTAGTTATTTGTGTATATAAACTATCGACTATTGAATGTGCACTAAAATATTAATTTTGATGTTTTATATTAAGTTGTAGGAATTCTGTTTATGTTATAGATATGCATCCCTTATCAGACATGATTGGAAAATATTTACTGCTATTCTGTACATTATCTTTTCACTATCTCGATGGTGTCCTTTCAAACACAAATGTCTTGAATGTTAATTAAGTCCAATTTATCTATATTGCTTGTTTTTGATATCATATCTAAGCTACTCACTGCTTAATCCAAGGTTAAAAGTTGATGTCTGAGTTTGCTTTTTTTGCATTACATTTTTTGGGTTGTTTTTTTTTGGGGGGGGGGCATCACTGCCTTCTGGTGGGAGTGGGAGGCCCAGCCTTGCTCCTGGAGAGCCGCTGCTGGATATGAACCACCAAGCCAGTGTGCTGCAGTCCCACACTCAATCACTACGCCACCAGGGCTCAGCCTCGATTTCTGAGTTTTATTCCAAGTTTTATAATTTTAGGCGAATAATCCAAAAGTTTTGTATATCATCTGAGGTAGGTATATTTATTCTTTTGCAATATAGATCCCTAGTTCCTGCTTTATTTGTTGTTTTGTGAATAAAGCACTATAGTCTTTAGCCTTAGAAAACAACAAGAGTTAATTCAAATGCCTTATTGTTAATGAAATGCTTCTAATTTCCTCTTATGTTATTGTGTCATAATGACCTATGTACAACAGAAAAACACTGCCTGAGCCTCCTCCATTCTCACAATTTTTATGTTGGAGCATACTGTTGCATTTCCTCTCAAAGTTAGCTATTCTATATAAGTTAAGGGAAAATAATTGCCAAATAACAAACTATGCAATGTAGTTTTGTTTAGCTAAGAATGCTCCTTGATAACCAAATGATAAAAAATATTAACTGACTTAAAGCACAAAATATTAGGATCTGAACCATATCTTATAGATAAGAGGTTTCTAAGAAATCCTAAAACTTTAGTAATAGTTAGCCTGACACAATCAATAGAAATAAAACATTAAGTAACTTTTACTATCAGTATTCAGTTATTGCTCATGAAAGTCCTACAGCTTAAAAAATATCTAAATATATATCTTTGAATTTCAATAATCTTATGCCACTAATTTGTAATATGTAGCGTCATACTATATATAAAACAAGAAGCCTTTCCTGCCCACCCAGTTCATCAACCTTCTTCATTTCCATTCATCTTATTCATTTCCTTGTAACGCTAGTGCTAAGTCTTTGCTCATCGCCGTTCTCTTCACCAGACAAGCTCCACATCAGCAGACATGTCTACCTTGCTCAATATGAAGCCCCCGAATAAGCAGCAAAATATTTTTTCATGAGTGCATGAGAAAAAATGATAAAAGATAACTTAATGAGTTCTAACACTAGTTTCTTTCTGTTGTCTTGTGTAGAATTCACTCTACCTGCATGACCCTGACACCTAATCTATAAAGCGATTAAAGGGCAGTTATAAAGAAAACTGATGGGGCTGAGACCCAGTGGCGTAAGTGGCTGAGTGCGAGACTGCTGCCCGCGGGCTTGGCAGTTCAAATTCAGTGGCGGCTCTCAGGAGTGGCAGTAGGTGGCTCCCATGACCACCAGAGGGCAGTTAGGCCGACCAAAAAAAAAAAAGAAAAGAAAAACACATTAAAAAAAAAAAGAAAAAGAAAACTGATGTTCCTATTCCCACCAGGGCAGTGCTGCCACACACACACACACACACACACACACACACACACACACACACACAAAACAGAAAAGAAAACTGATGGTGCCTGGCTATTAAATGATAGAATGATTGTTACAATATCTGTAAGAGGATCCAATAAAATGACTTTAAAAAAAGATGGGGCAGTTACAGCTCTAGTGATCTTACAAAATTTTTTTTGTGGGCATCACTGCCCTCTGATGGCCATGGGAGCTACCCAGTGCTGCTCCTGAAAGCCGCCGCTGGATTTGAACCGCTAAGCCTACAGGTTGCAGCCCTGCACTCAACCACTTACGCCACTGGGGCTCAGCCTGATCTTACAATTTCATAATGAGGATTTTGCTTGAGAAAATAGATTCACACAATATATGACTTAATTTATCAAACAGTCATGAACTATATCTAAGGCTAAAATTTGCTAAGGCAGCTCAATAATTTTAAATTTAAACAAATACCGTCAATATCTGAAACTATTAACATCTGCGGTTGAGAGAGACCTTCTTGAAGACTGTAGAAATGGATTGTACTATCAAATGTTATGAAGCCAATTTTTGTTCTAGTGTTGCCAGGAAGCCTAAAAAAAATTCAGAAGAAAATTTTATCAAAGTTTCCCACGTATATGTATTTATATATATATATACATTAAACATCTACAAGTAACATACAAGTATTTCATTTATCATTGTGGAAATTGTCCTGATAGGAATAGAAGCAATAGGGGCTCAATGTTTAAAAAGTTTGAAAGCATACCTTATTCAAAATAGGTCAGATATAAGGCAAATGATTTAAGAAATTGTATGTAAAAAATACTGCAAGATATTCATATGTATAAAACTTTAGGTTGAGTCCTGGTGGCCTAGTGGTTTTGTGCGGGACTGCAGTCCACAGGGTTGACAGTTCAAATCCAGTACCAGCTCTCCAGGAGCAAAGTTGGGCTTACTACTCTCACCAGGACAGTGATGCCACAAAAAACAAAACAAACAAAAAAACTTTACAGATAACTTAATATGCCAACTCTAAAAGATAATATAAATTTAGGCTGTTCATCTCTTTAAAAAGGCTTGTCCAAACCTCCTCTTACATTGTTTTACTCCATTTAATTAAAATTCAAAGAGCAGCAAAGCATCGGCTTTATACAAGTCAAATATGTGGAATTACTGTTTTGCTAAAAAAAAAAAAAAAAAAAGATAAATTGGGGCTGAGCCCTGGTGGCGTAACTGGTTGAGTACAGGACTGCAGCCCGCAGGCTTGGCGGTTCCAATCCAGCAGCGGCTCTCAGGAGCGGCACTGGCTAGCGCCCACGACCACCAGAGGCAGTGATGGCCCCCCGAAACAACTACAACAACAAAAGATAAATTGGTTTTGATTCTTGTGAACCATGCTTGGGTGAGTCAGTATCATTACACTTATCAACAGACAACTTCCTTATATAATTCTCAAATTTAACATAAAAATGTTGCCATTTTCAACAAGGTGAGGGGGTTATCTTTTATCTGATGATATAGAACCTTTCAAAATCCTCCATATTATGGTACTGTAATATTCTGAAAGGTCACACAAGCTCATATGAACTACACTAAGTAATATTTTAAGAACTTTAAGAGACACTATAACCAAATGCAACGTGTGTGTATTGTTTTGATTGTGATTTCCAACAAAGTTACAGCTAAAAAAACAATTTCCCAAAAATGAAGACTGAAAAAAAATGAAAAATGATCTCTGGGTATGGGGCCATTATAAAATCTAATTGTATTTTCACCCATGTAAATTGTGCGTACAAATACAGAACATGCAGCGAGCATAGGAAACTAAAATAAAAAGGGAGTGTGTGTGTGTTCCAGGCCCATCTCTGCCAAACTCATATAATGTGCACATTATTGGTATGAAAATACAGGGCCGACTATTTTGTTATGATGGTAGTACTGTAGTTTGGATTAGAAAAACAAAACATACATAATACCTCAAAGTATTTACAAGTGAAATGACATGCTACCTGAGACTGGCTTTAAAATGCTCAAGAGAAAAACAGAAGTGTGTATGTGGAGGAGTCGGTAAAACAAGAACCAAAGAATGAGGAAAAACCTGAAGCGGGGTTATGGGTATCTGTGGAAAGTCCTTACATTTCTCTTTCCACTTATACACTAGACATTTTCTCCATAATAAAGAGGTAACAATTTTAAAGGTTAAAATAAAAGTATCAGGGGCTGAGCCCCGGTGGCGTAGTGGTTGTGCACGTGACTGCGGCCCACTGGGTTGGAGGTTCAAATCCAGCAATGAGGTTGGGCCTCCTACTCCTACCACGCGAGGGCAGTGATGCGCCCCCGAAAAAAACCAAAACAAACCAAAAAAGTATCAAATGGAAAGAGACTTAATGAATGATTTAAATGTACTTTAAAAATTTTACATTTTGTTTTGTATATTCTTTACAACAACAAAGTAAATTGAGAGAAAAAGTACAGAACCATTCTTGCATTTTAAAACTATTTGTTCATTTTGTCAACACAGTTCACTTTAGATTTAAGCTGAATTAAGACACTTACGAATCCAGATTGTCTAACAAACTCTGGCAAACCAAATTCAAGTATCCAGTTTCAACTGCATTATGAGATACATCAAATACAAAGAGGTACACAGGAGGTTGAGGTGGTCGTAACTAGAGAAAATAAAAAGGATTTTGTAAAATACATTTAGCAGGATTGAAAGTAAACTTACAATAAAGGTTTTAAAACTGCAAAAAAAACTGCAAAAAAAAAATTTACACTTACATCTGTCTTATAACGAAGATTTTTTTTTTATAACGAAGATATTGTCTTCGAATACAAAACAGTAAAACAAACATTAAGAGTGAGGAATACAGAAAGAGCAGGCATAACTCTTCTCTACTATTTACATATGAACAAGTTGGGAAAAAAGTGAGGTCATGATTGTCATACAGTCCAGTGACTATTTTTTCTAGGACAGAAAGGGAAACGTGACCACAAGAGCTTTGGGGAATAGTGGCAATATTCAATTTCTTAAACTGAGTAAGACTACTGTGGACAGTTATTTAATTAATTATCTGTTAGGCCATACATATATAAACTTTGGGTATATGCATTATATTCACCACTTTGGGAAATTATAGCTCTGAAAGTAACAAACCAATTTAGTCTGATTATTTATCCAACACATTTAAGCCAGCTTTCATAAAAATGTGATATTCTACATTTTTAATTTCTAAACTTCATTTTGCTTTTAATTCCATAAAAAGCATAAATATCTAGGGCTGAGCCTTGGTGGCGTAGTGGTTGTGCACGCGACTGCAGCCCACTGGGATGGAGGTTCAATTCCAGCTTCACCGGAGCAAAGATTGGGCCTCCTAACTCCCACCACCGGAGAGCAGTGATGCCTACCCCCCAAAAAAAAATATATGATAAGCAAGTATAGTAGCTTTGGCTGACTGTCTTGTGTTTTGACTTCAAAGGCCCTTCTTTCTACTCTTGATAAACCGATCTGACTTGGAATCTATTTACAAATCAAATTTCAAGTTTGTATTTTTAAAATTATTCTATGTAAACGTCAATGAAAAAAAAAGCTGGTGTTAGGTCTTATCTTCATATTCCCCTTTTTCTTTCTTTCTTTTTTTTTTTTTTTTGGGGGGGGGGGCATCACTGCTCTCCGGTGGTGGGAGTAGGAGGCCCAGCCCCACTGCTGGAATTGAACCTCCGTCCCAGTGGGCCACAGTCCTGCGCACAACCACTACGCCACCGGGGCTCAGCCCATATTCCTTTTTCTTTTTTTTTGGCATCACTGCCCTCTGGTGGTCGTGGGCACTACCCAGAGCTGCTCCTGAGAGTCGCCGCTGGATTTGACCCGCCAAGCCCGCAGGCGGCAGTCCCACACTCAACCACTTACGCCACCAGGGCTCAGCCCTTATATTTCCCCTTTTCTTGGAAGTTGTGCCCCAGCCAAAGAGTAAACAAATCAAAAAGTCAAAAAAAATTTTTTTTTGTTTTGGGCCTCACTGTCCTCTGGTGGTGGGAGTAGGAGGCCCAGCCTTGCTGCTGGAATTGAACCTCCATCCCAGTAGGCCACAGTCCCGCGCACAACCACTACGCCACTGGAGCTCAGCCCAAAAAGTCAGAATTTTTATACAAACTTTACCACGTACTAAATAATGCTTGGCAAATAAAATGGGATTAATAGCATTTCTCTAGCTTGCTTTGGAAAGTAGTTTATGAGAATCAAAACTACATAAGTATTTTGTAAAGCATAGTTAATGAAATACTCAGCGCTATTTATTAGAATTATTTTCAAGCTTCACTCATTCACTCACTGCCATTGAGCTGACTCTGACTGGGAGTGACCCCTGAGACAGAGTAGGCCTGTCCCTGTGGTTCTTTTAGCCTGGGGGTGTCTGAGACTGCGAATCTTTACAGGGTGAAAACAAAGATCTGAGAAAGTCATTCATGTGTCTTAAAGTCCTTACAATAGAGTGTTCATCATAACAATATTTGTAACAAAAAAGGCCAGAAGTGATTTACAAGTAAATGTAATCCTAACATTATATAGCAAATTTTGAGCAGGCAGGCAAGATTTAAATGGAACTTTTACATAAATTTATTAACATACCCTTATAACCATAAAATCCTAATAAATGATATGTTGTTCTATTTAAAACCCAGTATAATGTAATGAGTATATTATGCTGGTTAAAACGATGAACGCTTACCATGTATTCGGAAGGAGCCATAAACTCAATAGTAGCATTCTGAACTTCAGGTCTTCTGTGAGGTTCTCCATAAACTCGGGTCAAGGGGTTGTACATAAATTCTTCGGGAACTGTGTAAAAGTTAGCAACATACAATGATAAACTAGTAGCTTAAGTTTAATAAACATTGCCTTTGGTTATTTTCTTAATTAAGGAATGTATAAATAATCTTGACATAATATTATGAGATATATGCATGTTTTGTGAGATCCATTTAAGTGTTTCATAGGACTAAATGTATCCTGCTTTTATAGCTATAATCACTGCAATTTTTCTTTTCCTATTTCTTGATTCTCTGTGCTAATTTCTGCTAAAGCTGCATTTTTAAAATAGTGTGGATGAAAAAATTTATCACATGAAAATTATTTGTTAAATGCAAGATTTGTCTTCAGTTTCACAATTGTGTAAGGATATCAGCGCATTGAGGAGTGGTGGGGGGGAGTGGGTTCTATGTTAGGCTGCTAACTGCAAGGTCAGCCGTGCAAACCCACCAGCCACTCCAAGGGAGAAGGATGAGAGATTTCTTTGCTTCTGTAAAGATTTACAGCCTTGGATACCAAAGTAGCAGTTCTCCTCTGTCCTATAGGTTGCTATGGGCCAGAATCAACTTGATGGCAGTGGTTTGGGATTTTGTGGAGGGGGCTATATTGACTCATTATTTGTCAGGCTCTGGCTGAAGTCAAGTAGTTCCTTGGTAGCACAAACAGTTAAGTGCTCAACTACTAACTGAAATGCTTAGATTGTTGTTTTTTTTTTTTTTGGCATCACTGCCTCTGGTGGTTGTGGGCACTATCCAGTGCTGCTCCTGAGAGCCGCTGCTGGATTTGAACTGCCAAGCTGCGGGCCACAGTCCCGCACTCAACCACTTACACCACCAGGGCTCAGCCCAAAATGCTAAGATTTGAACTCCCCAGAGATGCCTGGGGAACTCTGGTGGGGTAGTGGATTATGCACTGGGCTGCTACCTACAAGGTCAACAGTTCCAATCTACTAGCTGCTCCTAGAGTGAAAGATGTGGTTTTCTACTTGCACCAACTCAATGGAAGGGAGTTATGGAACAGAAGTTGGTTTGTTTGTTGTTGTTGTTATTTTTTTTTGGGGGGGGGGGGCGGCGTCACTGCCCTGTGATGGGAGTGGGAGGCCCAGCCTTGCTGCTGCTGGATTTGATTTGAACCACCAAGCCAATGGGTCGCAATCCCGCACTCAACCACTACACCACCAGGGCTCAGCTACACAAGTTGTTTTATAACACCAATTATAATATTGCATCTACTTTCCCAGGAATTTAGGATGCTTAGAAATTCAAATCCTTATGTATTCTAATAGGCAAGCTAAAGTTCAGTAAATAGACTGGCCTATATATGACTTCAATCTTAATTACAATTTCATTCTACACTTTGAAGCTCATGTAAGAAAGAATTTAAAGTTGAACTCTACATTATACATACATCTTTTGAATTATTAGAGTTAAGAATTCTTTCCCTATCTACAATTACTGTATATACTTGAGTATAAGGTTATCCAAATATCAACCCAGACACTTAATTTTACTACAAAAACTGAATTTAAAATGTGCTGAAAAACTCAAGCTTATACACGAGTATATACGGTACTTCTTTTCTGAAAGCACATATGCAATATACACAAATTAAAAATGGCTCACTCAGCTCTGAAAAAAAAATGCATTAAGGACCTAAATGCATAAGCTAAACAAAATTCATAGAACAATAAGTAGAGAAATGTCATTGGCCTATATTTCAACAATGGGTTAACCAATATAACAAAGGTATAAATAGCAAAATACAAAAAAAAATGGGCTCTCATAGAAATCAATGGAAGGGAATTATGGAACAAAACTGGTTTATCATAAGACTTCCCCACAAAATATAGGGTACCAACTGAAAGAATATTTACAGAAACCATATATCAAACAAGAACCTCGTAACCAGAATGTATATAAAACCTGAAGAAAAAAAAATACTTAAACAACTTAACAATAAAAAGACAAACAGGGCTGAGCCCCGGTAGTGTAAGTGGTTGAGTGCGGGACTGGGGCCCGCGGGCTTGGCGGTTCAAATCCAGCGGTGGCTCGCAGGAGCGGCACTGGGTAGTGCCCCCGACCACCAGAGGCAGTGATGCCCACCAAGAAAAAAAAAAAGACAAATAGCCCAATCATAAAATAGGCAAAAGACTTGGCTGGGCCAAAGAGGCCAAATGGACACTGGATGTATTCAAAGAAAGATAAGGCAGCAGTGAAGCTGCAGCTCAGGGAGAGGGACATGTCTGATCAGAGCACGCAGGCGCAAATGAAGGGGGAGGAAGAGAGTGGACACATCCTGGCCCACCGAGCCTCGAGGATGGTGTCCCCGTTCAGGGAGACACAGTATGGGAATTGCACTCAATCTGACCCACCACACCAAGGCAAAAAACTAAGGGCGTACCAAGAAGCAGCAAGAGCAGCAGAGCAAGAAAGTCCTAGGGGAATACCAAAAATAGACTTTGGGGCCAGGGCGTGGCACTCCATCAGACTGGACCAGAAAATACGCTAAAGGTCAACAAACAGACCTTGAACCTTTTGCTTTTTGTCATTTGTTTTTGTTGTTGCTGCTATTGTTCTGTTTTCTTTCGCTGCATTGTTTTGCTCTGTCTTGTTTTTTGTGCATGTTATTATTTCTGCAGGTCTATCTAGATAAGATAGGCTGGATAAACAACCTGGAGGAGAAAACAACAGGACCTATAGTTCCAGGGGACAAGGGGGGCGGCAAGAGGGCAGAAAGGAAGTGAGTGTTAATAAACTCAGGGGCAAGGGAACAACAAGTGATACAAAATCAATAAGGAGGTGTATGTAGGAAGCCTGGTAGGGCTTGATCAAGGACAATGTAACCGAGAAAAATTACTGAAACTCAAATGAAAGCTGAGCATTATAGTGGGACAAGAATAAAAGGAAATAAAGGCAAGAACTAGGAGGCAAAGGGCATTCATAGAGGTCTAAATACAGGCATGCACATATGTAAATATACTTATATATGATGATGTGAAAATAGATCTATGCACATATACTTATAGGTTCAATATGAAGGTAGCAGATAGATACCGGGCCTCTACTCAAGTACTCCCTCAATGCAAAGAACACTTTGTTCTATTAAACTGGCATTGCATGATGCTTACCTTCTGATATGATCAATGAAGACAAAGCAGGTGTATAAGCAAATGTGGTGAAGAGAGCTGATGGTGCCCAGCTATCAAAAAATACAATGTCTAGGGTCTTAAAGGCTTGAAGATAAATAAGCAGCCATCTAGCTCAGAGGCAAAAAAGCCCACATGGAAGAAGCACACCAAATTGTGTAATCATGAGGTGTCAATGGGATCAGGTATTAGGCATCAAAGAAAAAAAATCATGTAATTGCAAATGAGGAGGAGTGTGGAGTGGAGACCCAAAGCCCACCTGTAGGCAACCGGACATCCCCTTAGAAGGGTCATGAGGAGGAGATAAGTTAGGGTGCAGTGTGTAGCAATGATGAGATACATAACTTTTCTCTAGTTCTTTGATCCTTCCTCCCAATATAATGACCCCAATTCTACCTTACATATCTAGCTAGATCAGGGCATGTACACAAATACAGGAAGGAAATGGAAAAACAGGGAATCCATAGCAGATAGATCCCTCATGACTAGTGGTGAGAATGGTGATACTGGGAGGTTGGCAGGGAAGGTGTGGTAGAAAGGGAGAATCAATCACAAGAATCTACATATAACCCTTTCCCTGGACAACAGAAAAATGGGTGAAGGGAGAGAGGTCAGACAGTGTAAGACATGACAAAATAATAATAATTTATAAATTATCAAGGGTTTATGAAGAAGAGGGGGGAAATGAGGAGCTGATTTTGGGAGATGTTTTGGGAATGACGAGAAGAGATGATTTGAGAATGATGATGACAACAAATGTACAAATGGGCTTGACACAATGTATTAATAGATGTATGTAAGCATGTATGGACTGTGATTGGAGTTGTATGAGCCCCCAATAAAAGATTAAAAAAGAAAAAAGAAAAAACTCAGCATTATTAGTCATCTGAGAGATGCAACCAAAAGATTTAAAAACAAAGACCCAAAGAGACTTGTACACCAGTGTTCACTGTTAACACTTTTTGCACCAGAAAAAAGGTAGAAACAATCTAAGAGCCTATCAACATGTATGGATAAACAAAATGTGATATATATCAGAAATGAAGGGCTGAGCCCCAGTGGCGTAGTGGTTGTGCGTGGGACTGCGGCCCACTGGGACGGAGGTTCAGTTCCAGCAGTGGGGCTGGGCCTCCTACTCCCACCACCGGAGAGCAGTGATGCCAAAAAAAAAAAAAGATATACTTACAGCAACAAAAAAATTATAAAGAAAAATCCTGATTCTAAAAGGGGGAAAGACAGAACAGAATCTCAAAATCTCATGGACTCTATACTTTTTGGTGCTATGGAGGTGAAATTATTGTCCTGAGATCATCTTTGAACATTAAACCAAAGACATTTCTTGATATCATCTTAAAACAGAAACAGTTTAGTATAACTAGTAAAGCAAAGATGTGCCTTGAGCATTTTGCTCTTTAAAGAACTAGCTCTATGAGGTCAAATGCTCAAGAGCGACTTAGGGGGCAGAGAGTGAGAAGCAACTCAGAAAAAAACTCTTGACATCGAGTCCATTCAGACTCATAGTGTTCCTACGGGACAGGGTAGAACTGCCCCTTTGGGTTTCTGAGATTTTTAATATTTACAGGAGTAGAAAGCCACATTTTTTTCTCCCTCAGAACAACTGGTGGGCTTGAACCACTAACCTTGCAGTTAGCAGTACAAAGTGCAACCTACCATGCCACCAGAGCTCCTCCAATTTAGAGAAGGATGGTGAAAGTGATTGCAAACTGTTGAACTGGTATGTATTTTGTTGCATATGTTATCAAGAACAAAATAAATTAAAAAATAAATTTAAGGACACATGCAAACAGTGAAACTGGCTGTAAAGAAATCTCATATTCCCCTAACTTCAAACTTTTAATCAAATTTCTTCCAGAGACTTAAACTCACACTTACAATCATACTTTTTTCCTCTAATCCCAAAGAAATCTCATTGCTATGTGATATTCCAGAAGCGTGAATTAAGTTGGGAAACAGTGACTGAAAGGCATCCTTCTCCTCAATTACTGAGAAAACTATACTTAACTAACCTTTTAGCACTGCCCACTCCCCTTGATACAACAGGAAGCAGGCAACTGCTCTGTGGACAATTTTCTTTCACTCACAGATAAGGCGTGGGCCAACCTCTAAATAAAACTCTTTCTTAAATTATTGGCTTAAGTAATACCATGAATTATGTACACAATATAAAAAATCTAAACGCGATTTCAAGATTGTAGTATCACATTTTTCTGTTTAAAAAGTATAAAGCGGGCTGAGCCCCGGTGGCGTAAGTGGTTGAGTACAGGACTGCAGCCCAGGGGCTTGGAGGTTCAAATCCAGTGGCAGCTCTCAAGAGCGGCACTGGGTAGTGCCCACGACCACCAGAGGCAGTGATGTCTCCCCCTCTCCCAAAAAAAAAAGTATAAAGCTATTTTATTTATCAGTATAGCCATATTGAAAAAAGTAATCAGTTATCTCTTAGTGGAAAGATTACAGATAAATATGAGGTGCTTTCTTTTTTTGGGGGGCATCACTGCTCTCCGGTGGTGGGAGTAGGTGGCCCAGCCCCACTGCTGGAATTGAACCTCCGTCCCAGAGGGCCGCAGTCCCGCGCAGAACCACTACGCCACCGGGGCTCAGCCGAGGTGCTTTCTTTTATGTGTTTATTTTCTTCATGTCTGTATCTGCTTTTCCAACAAATGTAAGGAGATATTTTTAAATGATTAAGAATACATACCATCATTGACTCGGTAACATAAATTACACTTCCATCTCCTTTGGTCAAGAAAGCTGACAAAGGGATTGATGTACGTTCTGCATGAGCGGCATCTCACAATCGTACTGGAGGTAACCACAGGCAATTGCTGAAAAGACAGAAACTAATTTTTTGAAGGTCCAGTGACCATCCATGTTTAAAGGTCAAACATCAACCCCTTCCCTCCAAATAGCTGTTGAAGAGATAACTTGAGATAAAAACAAAAGTAAAAAGGTATGTCCAAATTGCCACACACAAAAAATTACGTACATAAAATGGACTGATTTTAAATTGCGTATTTCTTCAAGAATATTAAAGCTTGCCTTCAGGGGGAAAAAATTAAATATTCAATGTTTTAAATTCACAATAGTAAATTTGTGATATTTATTGAGATTCATGGAATAGCAAACAATATTCCAAAACAACCAACTAACTTATTAGTAAGTTTCTTAAGGTTTCATTAAGGGTCCTTTTTTAAAATTCCTTTTAATTTTATTGGAGGCTCATACAACTCTTATCACAATCCACAGATAGATCCATTGTATGCAAAGCACATTCATTTGATGCTACTCAAAACATTTTCTATTTACGTTCATGGTATTAGCTCCCAATATTTCCCTTCCCTCCTTGCTTTTCCCTTCCTCATAAACCCATTAAGTGTCCTTTATATTCCTCAAAAAAGAATTATCATAAAGTAAAATAAGGATAAACTATTTAAGTGTTCAGTTAAGCCTTAAAATTATGCTACTTAGAATTTATCTTGCCAAAGGATATTTCTACATATGAATTCATGTGCTGTAAATATATAGTATATAGTATAGCAAATAGAGGACAGAGTTATAAAAACTTCTTGGCCAGGAATCTTGTGGGAATGCGTCACTGAGCTTGAAGCTTAGGACCGCAGTCTGGGAATGTCACAGTTCACAAAGACAATGCTCTCTGATGCTTTGGGGAATAGTGACGGTTCTTAAAAACTGGTGAGCAGTCCTATTGGTCTCTTCTAGTTCAATGGAAAGAAGAGTGAGGAGAATCAAAGACTAAGAAACGATTAGTTCAAAGGACTGAAAGACCATATGAGTCACAGCCTCCACTTCTCTAAGACCAGAGGAACTGGATGGTGCCTGGCTACCACTACACATTGCTCTGACTGGGACCCAGAATGTCCTGAACAAAATGGGAGAAAAATGTACGAGTAGATTAGACTGGAGGAAATCCTGAAACTGGGGTCCTCAAACACCCTTCAAGCCAGGGACTGAACTCTCCCTAAGGAGTCACTTTGCAGCCACATGGCTAAGGAGAGGGAAGGGTGTAGAGAGAATGACGGGGTCATGCAGCATCTATGGAGTTTTTGGAGTAAAAGATGGCACTTGTGAGGATGGCGCTCCTCAAAACAGTCAAACACCTGAGGCCGGAGGGCAGCACATGTCCAAAGGCAAAGCTCAGAAGGGGGTGGGAATGGGGAGGGAAGGAAGAATGCAGTGGTATTGAGGAAATGCCAACGGTTTAGGCAACAAAGCATGTGAAATATAAGTGAATCATTGAATGGAAACCTAATTTTCTCTGTAAACTTTCACTTGAGTACAATCAATAATTAAAAATAAATGTACCTTCATATTAATATAAAAATTGACAAAGGAAAGAATACTCTCTATTACCATAAAGTTTATTTTTTGGAAAGTCACCCTACTGAGGCGCTATTGCTCTCAAGAGCATACAGCAGTCGGTGTCCTAGGGCCTTAGCATAAGGATGCAATGGCGTCCTAAGCACCCACTTTTCTCCAAGCACGGCAGAACTGGGAGCTGAGTAAAGGATCTTAAAGGGTAAATAATTCGCTGTCTTTTAAAATACGGGATCAGTTTATTTTTTTTCTTACAGTTACCTACATCTCTTGGATTTTTCAACAATATGCTTGTTCTACCTAATTTTGCATGTCTGGCAGTAAAATGTGGGATGAAATGCAAATAAAGAAATCAAGTTCCTAAAACTTGTTCTATATCAGATACTCAATAAGGAAAAGTCCTTTTCACTATGGTAACTTTCCACAAGACCGTTACTTTTAGATTTGAAACATACCACTAGATCTTTGAAAGGATGAAGCAGCAGCCCCAAGGGAAGTTTGGCTTTATTCAGCAAGGCCTGAGTTTGAGGAATGCTAGTCAAGGTGCATCGAAATAACCTACATTGAAGTAAAAAACAACTGTCAGTTGCTGCCATGGTTACTTTTGAACTAAGAGATAGTTTTAGGGTTGCACATGTTGACATTGGATCAAGTAACAAATGGAAAAATTCCAATACACACTTTCAAAACTTATCCCATTAAAATATTTAAGTCTACATCCAATTCAGAAATACAGTGTTATACTTCTGTATTATTTAACTACTTTTAGTCTCATCATGGCTGATCCATAAAACAACCTACATTATCAAAAAAAAAAACCCAACAAAAAAAAACCTGTATTATTAAATGCTTTCTTTTTCTTAATGTAAGTCTAGATTACAATGAAATGAAAAGAGAATGACTCAAGTTTGAAAACATAAAGCTATTTTTATAACTGGAAAATTCAGTTTTGCTGAAGGTCCTAAAAAAATCAAACAACAAAGTTTGATTTACAAAATAAAAATATACTCAACGCAAATTTTTAGGGAAAAAAAGTTTTTTATAAAGAGCAATTCAGAGTGAGATCAAATAAAGAATTATAGAGAATCAAATCCCTGTACTTTTTTTAAAGAAAGAATGATGATGAATTCATAGTCCATCATAGCTGATACAAATCTCAGGTCATGGGCTGAGCCCCGGTGGCGTAGTGGTTGTGCGCGGGACTGCGGCCCACTGGGATGGAGGTTCAATTCCAGCAGTGGGGCTGGGCCTCCTACTCCCACCACCGGAGAACAGTAATGCCCAAAACAAACAAACAAACAAACAAACAAACAAATCACAGGTCAAGCCAGATTTCCAAAAGGAGATCAATTTAAAACTCAAGTAAGTAAGAGTTCAGCTTTCTAGATTTACTGTCATAATAATATATTTGTACAGTTTATCCATTGTACAGAAAGCTAAAATAAATATGAAATTTTTGATAAGAAATGCTGTTCAAAGCCTTACTCTGGGCTACAGTTAAGTTTCTGGATATCTTCATGCAAATTTGGAACCGGGGGCTGCAAAGGTGTTGATGGAAGCATGTTTCTTTCTTGAAGAAGATTGATAACTCTTAGTCCTTCTGGATGTAGACTTAATCCACTCAAGCTTGTAGTTAGATGATTAGCACCTAAGGGAGACTACAGATAATTTCCAAGTAAGTAACTTTGTCATGACTTTGGATGAAAACAAGTATTTAGGGACTCAATTACTTAATTTCTCTCTAACACAACTGTAATTGAGATTTCTTTGTCAATTTTTAAGTTCTCAAGAAGGTTAAAAGCAAACAACAAGGATCTCAGGAAGTAGTCGCTATATTTTAATTAAACAAAGCGCTGTGGCAGCACAGAGGGTTATGCAACGGGCCCCTTACCATAAAGTCAGCACTTGAAAACTACCAGCTGCCCAGTGGGACCAAGATGAGGCTCCCCACCCCAATAAAGACTTACAGCCTTGAGCTGAGCCCCGGTGGCGTAAGTGGTTGAGTGCGGGACTCTGGCCCGCAGGCTTGGCGGTTCAAATCCAGCGGCATCTCTCAGGAGCAGCACTGGGTAGCGCCCACGACCACCAGAGGCAGTGATGCCCCCCCCCCCCCCAAAAAAAAGAGTTATATCCTTGGAGACCTACCGGGACAATTCTACCCTGTCTTCTAGGGTCACGATTCAATAAAGAGAGCCGACACGTTCCTAAAGTGTTCTTCACGGCTTGAACGAAAAAGGAGTATAAAGAAGAGGGAGGGAAAGGTATACCTGAGGGAAGGCCGATGGTCCACTTGGAGAAGTCAAGGAAGAGGGGGGCACTCCAGGTGTGCCGGCTGGTGTCGTGTTCTGATAACCAGGTGGTAAGGAGGGATATGAATAGCCAACACTTCGGCCCATTTTGGAATTCTTATTAGGAAACTGTGGTGTTGCTAGAAACAAGGTAACTTTTAAGTTCTATTTTATATTCCACAATACTTCAAATCAACAGGAAATCAAAACTCCAAAATGTTTGGAATAACTCAATACTTTGATTTTTCAATTTTGTATAAGGAAACACTAATAACAACTATGTGATCTATATTAACCGTGTTACACCAGTCAATGTCACGTTTGGCTAATAACTCTAAAGTCCTTTGAATAATTTAATACTTCGATATATCAATTTTATATAGGACAATATGAGCAACAAGTATATAATCTATACTAACTATATTATCCTAGATAATGCAGTGTATAACAATAAACCCACAAAAATGAACTGTGTATAATTAATTTACTTTCATACTATCTACTAAATTTCCATTCAGGTTAAAAGTCTGACTTATATAACTTTAAATCAAATTATCCTAGATGTATAACTTAGGAAACTAGTCAAATTTAAATAGATGCAATTTATTTCAAAATATTCTACAGTCATAAATGCTAATAATGAAGTCCACAATCCCAATTCTGGAGTAAAGAAAACAAAGCACTAAGACAGGAATCTAAATGCAAGAAAATCCAACAACAACCAAATACATGGCAATAAAATGTTAACAGTAAGTATAATCAGTATATGAATGACTAAAGTTTGTTTTTTGTTTCTAATGTTCCAAATTTCCTAAAATGAAGACATATTACTTTTTTTTTTTTTTTTTCAGGCATCACTGCTCTGGTAGTGGGTAGGAGGCCCAGCCTTTGCTCCTGGGAGCCGGAATCAAACCTCCATCCCAGTGGGCCGCAGTCCCGTGCACAACCACTGCGCCACCGGGGCTCAGCCCGACATATTACTTTATTATAATAAAATAAAAGAAAAAACAAAACTTGCATAGCATCTCACCCAAGAAGCCACCTCCTTCAATTTCATCATAACTGTTATGGCCTATCATAGATCCATTATTGTTGTTTGATGTACCATCTAAAAGAGAAGTTTATTAACAATATTAAACTTAAAGTAATTATCATAACTTCTTTCACAATTTGAATTAATGCCTTAATTTTAGTATATGTGTCACTGAAGCAAGCACATTAATGCCAAAAATTTAAGACAATTTTCCAAACAATAAATAGTTGTTTGAAATAAATATTCACAGTCAAACAAAATGTAAAGTATTAAAATGTGAACTTCAAATAATTGTGTACTCTTTACCCTGAGGGCGCTTTTTAATATGTAAGATACACAAAGGTGTCATATAACTTAGGTTTAGCACACACTGGGGAAATAAGTGATCAAAAACACTGCTACTTACAGATAAAGAAAATACAGTCATATCGATAAAAGGTCTTATTTCAAAATATCTAGCTAGCAAAGGGTCATGGGGAGGAGACAAGTCAGTCAGGGTGCAGTGTAGCAATGATGAAATATACAACTTTCCTCTAATTCTTAAAGGCTTCCTCCCCCCAGTATCATGACCTCAATTCTACCTTACAAATCCGGCTAGACCAGAGGATGTACACTGATACAGATAAGAACTGGAAACACAGGGAATCCAGGACAGATGAAACCTTCAGGGCCAGTGGTGAGAGAGGCGATACGGGAGGGTAGAGGGAAGGGGGTAGAGGGAAGGGGGGTAGAAAGGAAGAATCGATTACAAGGCTCTACATACAACCCCCTCCTTAGCGGACAGACAATAGGAAAGTGGGTAAAGAGAAACGACAAACAATGTAAGACAAGACAAAATAATAATTTATAAATTACTAAGGGTTGATAAAATGGGGGGGGGGGGGATGAGGAACTGACACCAAGGGCTCAAGTAAGGAGGATGCTTTGAGAATGATGATGGCAACAAGAGTACAATGTGCTTGACACAAGGGACTGTGATAAGATTTGCATGAGCCCCAATAAAATGATTTCAAAAAGTCTAGCTAGCAAAATGGAATGCCAAAATAATTTAAAGACGCAATAAATACTTTCAGCACTTAGACACAGAGGTGCTATTTCTAACAGTCTATTTTTATACCAGAGATAAGACTTTAATAGTTTCAATAAAGCTGGTAACTTTTTCCTAGTTCTAAAGACCACCATGATTTAGGCCATGAATTAATTCAGAAATATTAAAATTTCTAATGGGAACAAAAATATCTGATATGTTATGAATTTTTAGAAGGTTAATATTATTTTTTTTTGGGGGGGGGGGCATCACTGCTCTCTGGTGGTGGGAGTAGGAGGCCCAGCCCCACTGCTGGAATTGAACCTCCATCCCAGTGGGCCGCAGTCCCGCGCACAACCACTACGCCATCGGGGCTCAGCCCGAGGGTTAATAATATATTTTAATTTTCACTGTTATAATGAGGCAACCAGTGAGACAACTCAATATCAACACTAACACTATTCTTTTCAAACTATTCACACCATTTTCTTTCATATTTATAATACTTAAAACATAAAATATTAAAATAATTAAACATTAGAAGAAAATATAAAAATGATAATATTGAGTGTATTCTTTCTTTACTAAACACCTTATTTAAGTTACTAAGATTGTTTCAAAGTTACATCCAAGATGCTTTAAATCATTTGATTACTTATACAAATATTTATATACCATATATACTCGAGTATAAGCTGACCCGAAAATCAGACGAGGCATCTAAATTTACCACAACTACAAAAAAAAAGTGCTGAAAAACGTGACATATATGAGTATATGCAGCACTCAACTTTTCATTTAGGCTCATTAATATTTATAACCCTATCTGTGATCAAAAGACCTTTCTAACACCATACACAGAGAGGTAAAAATTCCCTCACTCAAACCGCCGCTAAAAGGCATGATCTGTAACAATCTGCACAGAGACAAAACGTAAGAAACAAGTTAAGAGTGGAAGCTCCCAATGCCAGTCAACAGCAAAGAACTATAAAATCTCTGAAGAATCATAAAACTTCAAATTATTTCTTTAATAATACAAAAACAATACCTTATTAATGCGATTTTTTTCACTAATCTTAAGAATTAAATAAATCATGGGCTGAGCCCCGGTGGCGTAAGTGGTTGAGTGTGGAACTGCAGCCCGCAGGCTCGGCAGTTCAAATCCAGTGGCAGCTGGGTAGTGCCCACGACCACCAGAGGCAGTGATGCCCACAAAAAAAAAATAAAAAAATCATTCTGTTGGGCGCTCTTAAAGCTTTGATCACAATCCACACATCCATCTCTTACGTTGAGCACATTTGTACATATGATACCACTGCCCTCTGGTGGTCGTGGGAGGATAATTTTATATACGTATATATTTTTTCTTCTTCATATCTTATACCAACCACTGTCGTTCTTGGCCCACTTTTCTGTTGTCCCTCCCCCTGGGAGGGAGCTATACATATGTATATCATTGTGTTTGGTTCCCCCCCCCCCTTTTTTTCTTTTTTTTTGCTGATCAAACTCTGTTTATTCAAGGCTCAGCCAGCAGTCCCCCCCTTTTTTTTTAAGTCTTTAAAAATTTTATTAATCATTTTATTTGGGTGGGTCTTACAAATCTTATAACAATCTGTCATGGTTTCCCTTTTATCTCTCCACCTTCCCCTTCTGGTATCTCTTATTTTCATTATTGGTCATGAGAGGTTTACCTTATGGTCAATCTCCAATCAATTATAAGTTTTAAAAATAAAACCCAAACTACACACACACACACACACACACAGAGTATATATGTATATATACATATAAACACATATAATTGATGTAAAAACTTGACAATATATTTATCTTTCCAAACCAAGTTGGAACTCTTGGATTTGCCTTTGCTTTCAAATTGCTTACCTTCTTGGTTGATAGCTGAATTGAACGAGGGCTGGGGCATAGCATTATGTACTGATTTCTGGAGAGTCGGGGTCCTGCCTGGAGGTGGGCCTCCAGTTGGAGGGGGTCCAGTAGGAACTCTCGGTTGAAAAGTTGTAGGCAGGGGAGGATTCACTAAAGAAGGTGCAGAACCTATGGAAGCATTGATTTTTCATATGTCATATGATTTAAAGGAAAAGGTCATAAACAACATTTCATCACATCTTTTAACTATGAAAATTATACTTTAATTATCATGATGAAATTAACAGACTTCCCAGGTTTCTGACTTTTTAATCTATTAAGTCCATTTTACAAATTCTCTGTAATATTTCTTTCCTGTCAATTATTAAAGCAATGTAAGTTTACAATACATCCAAACAGTTCAGCAGCAGTAAGAAATCACTTCTAAACATAAAACCCATTGGCCCCGGGTTAATTCTGACTCACAAAAACCCAGTGGGTGAGTACAGATGTGTCGCATAAAGTTCCTTCCCCAGGCTTTGTAGATGGTGACCGCCTTATCTCTCTCCAGCACTGAGTTTGTTGGTTCAGACCACTTGAATCACTGGTCTTTTAATTAGCATGATGAACCACTACACACCCAGAGCTCCTAAAATCACCTGTACAGTAGGTAAAATTCTCCACATACAGATATTTCCTTAACTGGTCACAGAAGTTCAACAGATCCTGTGAAATATCCCTCGTAGAAACTATCAGTAACAAGATTTTGCTACTGCTCATTAAATCAAGCCTACTCCATTAACAGCAACTCTGTCTTGGTGTAGAGGTTACTCACTGCAGCAGTTTAAAACCACCAGCTGCTCAAGGGAGAGATGAGGCTTTCTGCTCCCTTAAAAAGTCAGAGTCCCGGAAACCCACAAGGGCAGTTTTACTATGTCCTACAAAGTAGCTAGCTGTTAGCATCAACTCAACGGCAAGCAGTGAGACCTAGAGTTCGCTTTCTAAAATAGGTACTAATAGTATTATAAATTCCCCGGGTTTTAATTCTCTTGGCATATATTTATATATGAGATTATATATATTGAGATTATATATTTGCAAGCGATTCAATGGTTACCTGAAAATAATTAAAGATCATTGACCTTTCACAGTAACTTGAGCATTGTATCACAAACATTCCTTAGACTTAAAAATCAGGACAAAATCCAACCTTGATACACTTACATAAAAAATGACTGCAAGAGGTTTGAAAGTTAGTGGGTATTCTTAACTCAAAAGGACACTGCATCTATGTATCTACCAGTGTCTCTCTGTCCCAATTTCACCATTTTTCAACCAGGACATACAGTCTAAGTAATGGGAAAGCGTAATCAGTTACTCTCTGGCAAATTCTTCTATGTGGTATCAAAAGTTTCAAAACCTGCTATTATCTGTTCTTTCAAGTTAACCACACTGCTTCCATCTTCTCATTTGCCAAAGAGAAAGAATAAAATCTATAGACTATAAAGCAAAACAGACAAGAGTATGACTTGACTTTAAAATCTCCGTTGATAAGTAAAATCGGTAATACATTTATTTGTAATACATTATACAATGTGCTCTATAGTTAATGAAAGTGAAAGAATAAAGATACCCAGATTTCAACTTTTTCAATGTTTTTATAATATTATTCAATTCTCCAGCTGAAAAATCGCTACATTGTTGGACCTTTGCAATAATTACTACCCTTCCAGCAAGACTTGCCTTGTTGGTAAAGTGCAGACAAAGATTACTTCCTTGTAACCTTTCTTATCTAAAAAGCCTATCTCTATGGCTTTACAGAGAAGTCAAAGGAACAAAGGAGCAAGGTACATTTCCAACTCAGCATGAAAATCACCTAGTCACAAAACTGTAACAACCCAATTTTAATACAAGTGAATTTAGAGAGATTTTTCACAGCTTTAATAAGACTATTTCTGAATCAAGAATACTCTTGCATTTTGTAAAAGAAACTTTTATTTTCCAAATTGGATAATCTTTACCTATAATACTAAAGTATCATAATCTGTCTTCCTTGATCCCTCACATTAATGCAAGGGTATCAAAAAGCAGCTTATTAGGAATAAACTTGATGGAACTTAATGAGAGGGATTCACAAAGTTAATAGAAAAATAGAATGTTCCCTTTTAGCCACAGGCAAGGCACTTGAAAAGCTTTACTCTGAGATTATTGTACACTTGTCTACGGAGGATCGAACCATGTTATGATTTACTTGATCAGCTGACCTCCCTCTTGCCCCAACCTGAATTTGCTCTGGACTCAAGTATTTTTACTTGTTCCACGACAGATATGTTTTCTCTGGCTTTTTAAATATTGATGGTGGTCTTTTCTTTCTCTTTATTTTTATCTTTAAATTATTATCATCATGATTTTCCTCTTGCTTTCTTTTAGGCTTGTTTTCTATTGCTTCTATTGGGTTTCCCAGTTTGGGAAGCACAGGGGTGGATGCATGGAGACAACAGCTGATGTAAGGACCTGAGACTTGGAGAGGGGATGTGGGGGAGGCGGTTTCAGGAACAAACAATGAATGTGGGAGGGGGTAGGGAGCACTAGGACTGATTTTGATGATGTACATACAACTTTTAATAAGCGATTTAAATATAGAAGTGTATGATATATGAATGAATAGTATTCAAGAAAACTGCTTAAAAAAAACAGATGGTCATCATGGGTGAAGGGGGGAAGAGTTTTTGCTTAGGAGGTACCGAGTTTATTAAGTTAATGGTGGTGGGAAAATTTGGAAAAGGAAGTCAATCACGATGGCACAACACAAAGAGCATAGTTAATGGCACTGAATTACACATGTAGAAGTTGTGGAATTGGAGAATGTTTTGTTGTGTAGATTTCTGCCACAATTAAAAAATATAATTACATGACTAACAAGGAAGAAGAAAATGTTCTAGAATGGATTGTAGTGACAACTGTACAACTCTTTTTTATATGACAGTTACTGAATTGTATAACATGGATGTAGTGCCAATACAATTGTTAAAAAGAAAGAAAAACAGAATTGAAAGTTAGTGGAATTTTCCCACGATTAAAAACATTTTTTTTTAACTTTTAATTATGAATTGGGTGCCAGTTTACAAAGCAGTCCATCAGTTTTACATTCAACTGCGCATACACACTTTGTTTCAACTCACCTTATTACAATCCCTTCAATCCCCTACCATTGAGCAATCCTGATAGCATAGTGGGTTGGGTTGCTAACTAAAAGGTCAGAATTTGAGCCCCCAGTTGCTCAGGGGGAAAAAAATGAAGCTTTCTATTCCCCTAAAGATTCATAACCACAGCAACCCATGAGGTAGCTAGTTCTACCGTGTCCTCAAGGACAACAGGATGGACATAACTGATGGTAGTGAATGTACCATAGCTTATCCTACTTCCACCCCATATTTCGGTTCCATTCTTCCTTCTTTCCTAACCCCCTGAACTTTGTCCTTGGGTAGAGTTGTCTTTTTTTTTTTCTTTTTTTAAGCTTAAATGGCTGATTATTCTAAAGTGTGAGTACCTCCTAGTGTTACTGTTCTCCTTAGAAGCCTATCATGGAGCTGAAAACTGAGTTCCAGACCTGACGGGTACTGAAGATCACAGTCTTAGGGGTTCCTCCAGCCACCCTGCATCCAGGAAGTCTCGTCTCTTTTAAGATGCTGAGGTTTGGTCCACATTTGTCTCCCACTCTATCCAGAACCTTCAAATGTGAACCCTTTCAGAGTAGTTAGCAGGGGTAGCAGAGGACCATCTAATTTTTCTGAGCTTAAGTCTCGTGTAAGAATTTAAACAGGGAGCCATGGGTTTATTTGAGTTTCATTTTATTAGTTTATGTATCTTTCTTTTCCCTTTATTATACAGAAATCACATTTGCTTACATTTCTCTTCATCTGTGCTGGGGTCTAAATGTTCCACCTGGGGGTTTTGGTCATAGCTAGAAAGAATATGTCAGATTCCCAATAAAATGATTTTTTTGTTTTTTGTGAGCATCACTGCCTCTGGTGGTCGTGGGCGCTACCCAGCCGCCACTGGATTTGAACCCCCAAGCCCGCGGGCTGCAGTTCCGCTCTCAACCACTTACGCCACCGGGGCTCAGCCCTAAAATTATTATTTTTTTAAATAAAATGATTTTTTTTTAAATTACAAGATAAACTTAAAAAAATTCAGATTACTGCAGTGTAAGTGTCATGTCCAAGAGGGTATTTGCTGAGCAGAAACACGCAGATTTCAATATGGAATTTTAAATATTTTTAAAAACTACCATATAAAGATCAGTAAGTATATTTTTAAAAACCACTAATTTAAATAACAAAAAAGGCAAAACCGAAATGGTTAAATAAGCTGATCTGCGATCCCCCAAGCTAACCCTACTTTTTGAGCCCTGGAGGCACAGCAGTTCCTTGCTGGGCTGCTAACTGCAGGGTGGGCGGTTCTGAAACACGCCACTCCTCCGGAGAGAGACAAGGCTTTCTGCTCTCACAGACAGTTACGTCCCGGAGACCCACAGAGGCGGTCCAACAAGGGGGCTATGAATCACATTCAGCTCGACGGCACTGAGTGTAGTTCTGAGTTCTATACCTACTTTTTTTTTCTTCTTAATTTAAAAAAAAAAAAAATTTTTTTAAGGCATCACTGCCCTCAGGTGGTGGGAGTAGGTGGCCCAGCCTCTGCTCCTGGGGGCTGAAATTGAACCTCCATCCCAGTGGGCCGCAGTCCCGCGCACAACCACTACGCCACCGGGGCTCAGCCCTATACCTACTTTTAAATACTATCGTTTCCCAAACTATTTTCTATGTTGCTTTGTGCAAATTACTCAAGTCTCGTATTTCTTAGCTATAAAACAGAATTTGTTGTGAAGATTAAATAAGCTAACACAAGAATAAATTTAGTAGAATGCTGGAAATTGGTAAGGCTTCAATAAATACTAACTACAATTAATATTACTAAAGTAAATATTCACTCCTATCAAGTGGTTGATATTCACTCCTGGTATCAAATGAATTAAAGCGAATGTAACAACAGATTCCTCAGTTTATCAATTACAGCTCAGAAGATTTCTAGAAGGAAACTGAGTTTCTAAAGCAACCCTAAACTTTCAATTTTTCTGCATGCATAATTCAATGATACTGATTACATTCCTCAAGAAGCTGTTTTAATCTTTATGAAGCCAAATATAAAAGAACATTTAGTAGGACCAGTCACTGGTTAGGACACTTACACCACAGTTTCAGTACAAGCTTGATAATAGCCTATGCAGTATAAAAGAATGTATCATTTTATTCTGGTTCGTTTTATTGAACTTTGCAAACATGGCATTTTGCACAAATTGAAAGTTTTACATCTTGCATATAGTCTTTACATCGTGCATATAGTCTATTGGCACTAGTCTTCCAACAGTATATGCTCACTTCATCTCTCGGCTCACATTTTGGTAATTCTCATCCTATTTAAAATTTTTTTCATAATTCCATCACACACTTAAAAAACCACAGTATGCCCATCGTTGTTATATGCAATGGGAAGCCAAGATGTTCATGAGCTCCCTTTCTTATGATAGTCACTTTAACAGAGAAGGCTAGAACCACATGTGCAATATCTCTGACATATGCCTCTATGAATATAGAAGCATTACACTTACTAAAAGGTAATGACTGATCTGCTATTTCACTTAGAAGCTTTTACTAATTCATTTTCTTGAGGATACCTGTTGGGCAGGAAACTTTCAAATTAACATACTGATGCTGTCAAGTAAGGCACTGCTAATTTTAATCACAATCACAGAAAAGTAAAATTATTAAATGAATCAATTTTTGAACCTATTACTAGGGTTAAAAAAAATGAAATTACCAGTCAGACAAGAATATTTATCCTTCTCTCCAAAGTGCTCAAGTAGATTCAACTTAATTCCTATCAAAATCCTGGGTGTCTTTTTTCTAAAATTGACAAGATCGTCCTAAAATTCTTAGGGAACTGCAAGAGACTCAAGAACAGCTGGTTTTCTTCCTTTCTGTCGTTGGGCTGGGAGCCTGTTGTCGAAATGGGCAAGTTCATGAAGCCCGGGAAGGTGGTGCTGGTGCTGGCGGGGCGCTACTCGGGACACAAAGCCTTCATCATGAAGAACATTGATGATGGCATCTCAGACTGCCCCTACAGCCATGCCCTGGTGGCTGAAATCGACCGCTATCCCCACAAAGTGACCGCCACCATGGGCAAGAAGAAAATTGCCAAGAGGTCAGTGATCAAGTCTTTTGTGAAGGTGTTTAACTATAATCACCTCATGCCTTTGAGGTACTCCGTAGACATCCCCTTGGACAAAACGATCGTCAACAACGATGTCTTCAGAGACCCTGTTCTTAAACGCAAGGCCTGTTGGGAGGCCAAGGTCAAATTGAGGAGAGGTACAAGACAGGCAAAAACAAGTGGTTCTTCCAGAAGCTGAGACTCTAGATCTTGAATCAAAATCATTAAAACTAAACTAAAACAAAACAAAAAAACAGACAAAACAATCTTGAACAAGAACAAAGTTGGAGAATCATACTTATGATGAAATTAAAGTAATCAAGACTGTTGTTAGTGGCATAAAGACAGACAACAGATGACCAGGATAAAATTCAAAGTCTAAAATTACTCATCAATTTATGGTCAATTTTGACTTCATCTAGGGTACCAAGCCTATTAAATGGAAGAAAGAACAGTCTTCAACAAATGGTGCTAGGACAACTGTATAGCCATGTGCAAAAAATAATTTTAAAAGTTAGACCTCTATACCATATATAAAAATGTAAAACTTTACAGGAACAGACAGCCTCGGCTTTCTTCTGTGGGATAGCTGGTGGGTTTAAACCAATTAAATCAACACACCACTAGTGCGCCTTTTATTGACTCTAGTTATGTTTAATAACATTCTAATCTCCAAAAGCATTGTTCTGACTTGTGCTCCAGGATCCTACAGTTTCTATGAACAAAACCTATTCATAGCCACATGAAAAAGATAATTTTAAGTCTTGAAGCTCAAAACCAAAGAGAGAACCCTAGGACTCAGCTTCCCTAACATATGAGACCCAGTCAATAAAATTAAATTAGTCCCGACGAGGGGGATTCTTTATGAATTCTTGAAATATCACGCATGATTCAAAGAAAAAGGACGACCAAAGGAAAGAAACACAGCAAGAGCACTCCATGAATTTATATTATTTGTATAAAGATTGAAAAATAATATTTAAAGACTGACAAAGATTTTTAAATTAATACTTTTCCCAGGATTTAAAGTTTGCAATGTTAGCTCAAGCATCTAAACAAGCTCAAGCTTCATTTTCCCACACTGTAAGCTCACCTAGAAATCACTCAAGAAAGGAACCAGCGCTGACGGCCCTGTCGAGTAAGTGCTGGGCTGCTAACTGGCAGGTCTGTGGAGACAGCTGAGGCTATCTGCTCCCATAAAAACTACAGCACCGGAAGCCCTCCCTAGAGTCACTGAGTTGAAAATGCCTTGATGGGAAGGAGATGAAGCACTCCAGGAGTGCTGGTGCTCTAGCGTTGGCAATTCAAAAGCCCAGCCCCTCTTCAGGAGCACGAGGATGCTTTCTGCTCCCGGGAAGACGGACAGTCTTGGAAACCCTAGTGCGCAGTTCAACTCTTAGAAGCTGGATGGTTCCTATGAGGAGGAACTGACTCAAAAGCAGCTGTGTCTTGCGTTTGTAAAACAGATGTCTGCTAATCAAGTCACCACTTGCTCTGTGGAAGAAAAGCCCCAATGATTTGCTGCCATGAAAATTATGATAACCTAAAAATAAAAACAAAAAAAGTGACAGCCCAGGAAACCCAACGAGGTACTTGTAGTCTGTGATATAAAGTCTCCAGGAGTCAGAATCGCCTCTACGGCACCCAACATGTACACAACAATATTACCTGATTTTATGTAGCTATTTTGAAGTGCAGGATCGCCAGAAGAACTATATTGATGATTTGCTATTAAATTTGTATTCCCAGATCCAGTTGGCTGGGTTGACACAGGAGGAGAGTGGTTCATCTGGGATCCTGTGGATGGAGAGTTATATGGCCAATTCGAAGGTGGTGGTGGTGGTAGGTTGACTCCAGGTTGAAAACTACCAGAAGGCATTGGTGTAGCAATTGAGTTCTGAGAAGCAGGTGATGGCATTCGGGAAAAGGGACCACCATGGAGTGAAGTTGTCATTGTATTAGAAGCCATGGGTGGTCTATTAAGAGTCTGCCCAGGTCCCTGATAATTACTTAATGGAGAAGCAGTCTGAAAACCACCATAGTTGGACTGTCCAGAAACTGGATTCAAAGAAGTCTTTGCTGGTAAATGATAGGATGCTGGAAACTGAGAATTATATCCTTGACTTGCGGACACTTGTGGAGACATCGAGGCATTTTGCACAGGACCTTCCAATGAGAGAAAGAAAAACCAGTCATAAAAAAAGAAAGAAAAATTAGTCTTATAAACAAATACAGAAATACTTTTTAAAATATACTAAGACATATGGCATCACCTGTGCACCGCTAGTTCATCCCTTTACTGTGATGTGTATGCTGATTGTACATCCCCTCCCTATGATGCCCCCGAAGTAGATTTAAATGTTGGCGAGCAATAAACTGGAGGACTGTCTCTCTCAGCCACCTCTCTTCCCCTAACTCCTGTCTCTCTCTTTTCTTGTTCCCTCCCCCCATGTCCTCATTAGCCCTCAAAAAAAAAAAAATACCCCAAAACTACTAAAACTCAGTACAAAAGGGTGAACTACACTTAAATGGGTCAACTGCATGGAATATGAATAGATATCTCAATAAAAGCTGTTATTAAAAATATTCTAGATCTATCACTTGTAAATAAGCATATAATGTCACTTAGACTTTTTTACATTTAAAAGATATTAAAAACAACGCAAATCCATGGTTGCTGAGTTGATTTGACTCATAACATGCATGTAGGCTAGCATTCCAGCAGCTGACTGCAGTTGGCAGCCCACGGATATTCTACTAAGCCACGAGGGCGCCTTCAGGATTACACAACATATATAAATATATATACGTGTAAACTGGGAATTTTATGAATTGAACTGTGGTCCTCCAAATACAAACAGCCTTCCAGGACAATACAGATTCATGTGTCAACTGTCACATTGTTCATAATAATGAAAGAGGTTTATATACAAGAGCAATTGAACATTGAGAAAACATCCCAACCTAGTCCAGTCCCAGGTCATAAGTCCAATATTTTTTTGGGGGTGGGCATCACTGCCCCCTGGTGGTGGGGGCTACCCAGCCTTGCTCCTGGAGAACCGCCACTGGATTTGAACTGCCAAGCCCGTGGGCTGCAGTCCTGCACTCAACCACTATGCCACCAGGGCTCAGCCCAGTCATAAGTCCAATATTAGCCATTATGTCTGATACCAATCTACATGTCCTCTTTAGACTCATGAAGCACATGCAATGGCACCATGACAATCACAGAACAGTGGGTGCAGAGTCTTGTGTATCCAGTGGTGGTAAAAGCATGTCAGCGCTGGCAGGGGTCCCCCTATAGTTCCTCCAATTTCCAGGGCTCAAAGTCTTTATCAGAATGCTGCCATATGTCTTGTCAGCTGCAATGTCTCCCAGGGAGTGAGCAGACAGATAATATCTCCTGCCTCCCAAGAAGGAATTACCACATTTCCCAGAATTCTCAGAAGGCCATGCCCACACAGATGTTTCATTGGCTATCTCCAGATTGACAGGCTAGACTCCACCCCTACATTCTTAATCCTCAAATTGACACCAGATTAGGTGATTGTCACGATAAGGGAATAAACACTTAATTAGTTTTATAATGGTCAAATTCTCAATGAAATTAGATATACAACAATAAGGATAAATTACAAAAAGAATATTAATGAAAGAATATCCCATGCTCATGGACAGGAAGACTCAATATAGTAAAGCTGCCAGTCTTACCCAAGGCACTAAAAAAGTTTCATGTTATCCCGATTCAAATACTAACACCCTTCTTCAATGAATTGAAAAAACCAATTTCAAATGGTAAGAGAAGACACCCAGAATTAGCTGAAAACTCATAAAAAAGGACAAAATCAAAGGGTTTCCTTTACCTGACATTAACACTTACTACAGAGACACAGTGGTCAAAACAGCATGGTACTGGAAAAATGACAAATACTCAGGCCAATGGAAAAGAACAGAAAACCCCAAAATAAAACCAATAGTATATAAACAACTGATCTTCAACAAGGGCCCAAAAAGCATCAAGTGGATGCCCTCTTTAACAAGTGGAGCTAGAAACAATAGATATCTACCTGTAGAAAAATGAAACAAGATGCTTCCCTTACCCCATGCACATGAACAAACTCCAGAAGTAAAACCCCAAACTATCAGGATCATCAATGAAGGAATCGAGACAAACCTACGAAACTTGGCTCAGGGAATAGATAGGCTAATTGGAATAGGGTACACACACACACACACACACACACACACACACGCAGGTGAACCTGAAATCAACAAGCGGGATATACTAAGGATAAAACACCTGTGTGCATTGAAAAACTTCACCAAGAGAACCCACAGACTGGGAGAGGATTTTTAGCAATGACACAACAGACAAAGGGCTTATCACTAAAATCTACAATACCCTCCTTGCCTGTAAAAAGAGGGCAGTTAGCCCCTTGAAGAAGTGGGCAAAAGATCAGAAGTTTCGCTAAGGAGATGACCTGAATAGCCAATAAACATGTAAAAAAAATGCTCCCTTCACTAGCCATCAGAGAAATGCAAATCAAAACAACCATGATATACCACCTACTTCTCTGGAGCGTAGCCCAAATTAGAAAATCACAGAGCAACAATTTTGGAGGGGATGTGGTGAGATAGGAATTCTCTTCCACTGCTGGGTCGTGTAGATATATACAGCTTCTGTGGAAAGCTATTTGGCAATATTTAAAGTAAATGGAAATTGAACTACTTTATGTTCCAGTAATACTGGGCATATGCCCAGAAGAGGTAAGAAATAGACCCTGACCAGTTGTCTGCTTTCCAGTGTTTATTGTGGCACAATTCACAATTGCAAAGAATTGGAAACAACCTAAATTCCCACCAATAAAAGAGTGGATTAGAAAACTCTGGCACATACACACAATGGAGCACTATGAATCACCAAAAAGCACTGATGATGGCATGAAGCACCTGGTCTCGTGGGATGAGTTGGAGAAAATTATGTTAAACAAAGTTAGCCAATCACACTAAGACAAGCACAACATGAATCCCCTGAGGTAAGTATAATACAGTAGGTATAGAAGGAAAGCCACTTATCTCACACTACACAGGTTGAGGTACAGGCAGTCAGGTGGGGACAGCCCAAACCCAAGGATAAACATGTTATTCCAACACAGAGAAGGGGCAAGGGGGGGAAAGTTGAGGTAGAAAGGGGGTGGTGGTGCATGTTATTCCAACACAAAGAAGGGGAAAGGTTGGGAAAGAGAAGGTTGAGGGAGAAAACGGGGTGGGGGGAAGACGATGACACTGGAGGAGCAGGGTACTAACCCACCCAAAGGGATAGTACTGGCTATATCTCCAAAGAATTGGGAGTGTGCATGCAGACCCACCATGGCACACCAAACTTTGAGGGCAACATAACCACATGGAGCAACTCATGAAAAGAGTGGGCTACCCGTCTGGCCCCAGTCAGGGTCAAACTGACTATATCCCTAGAAGTAGGTGCTACCGAGGACAACACTAAACCTACAGGTTAGGGAGAGGGTCGGCATTCCATGCCCACATGGAAGCAAACCAAGAAGGAAAAAGAGAGGGAGGGTCTAGACCCCATATCAGCATGCCACGCCCTGAGGATGACCCTGCTCGGAACTGCTAAGGCACAGAGGACTGCAAGGCTGACGATAGACCAAGACATTATGCCCCCTCAATGGAGCATACAGCAACATAGACCAATACTGGGGCTGCATGGTAGGGAATATGTCCAGTCAGAACCCCCACCCCAGCAAAGTGAACCAAGAAGGGAACAAAACAGATCAGCAACAGGAGCAAAGCCAAGCCATAAGGTCCTTGATGAGTGCCAAAAATAGACTTCAGGTTACGAGGGGCAATTCCTGGAATTTCCCCAGGATCATTGGCCAGATAGTCATCAAGGTTAAAAGACAGACCTGGAATTCGGTAAGCTACCCCCTCTCCCCCTAGTTAGTATTATCTTTTTTTTTTCTTTTAGAAAAATTCAATCTTTTGTGTTCATTGTGTTCATTGGCCATGTTGTCACAACAAACCCACCTACCACACATTCCATTTTTGCAAATCAGCCAATGAAAACCAAATGGATTATAATAGCCTAGTCCACAACTGACCTTGAGACCAGGCAGCACTTCATTCCACTGTGTATGGGGCCACCATAAGTCAGGGTAGGGAGAGCATTCAAGTTCTCCCCATTTCAGAGAAGGGACTCATGGATATGGAACGGGGGATAAGTAGAATGAACCCAGGCTCTGGACTTACTCGGAAGTAGCAATAGAAATTCAGGATTTTCAATTATCATGTAGACAGGTTCTCTAAATACCATTCTCCACTATAAGAAATCAGGGATCCTTGCAGGAACAGCTGGTTCCAAGACTTAGAACCTACAAGGTAAGTGAACTTGGAAGAACATCTTGGATCAGAAAACAAACGCAAGCTCAAAAAAGAATGGGACATGACAAAAGAGTACAGAAGACAGCCTGAGGGCCAAATCTGAAATACTAGGAGCATCAAAATATAAAAAAAATTATAAACCTGTCGCCACTTAGGTCTATTCCAACTGAGAGCAACCTAATCCGCCACAGAGAAGTGCTCTGGAGCGTTCCTGGAGCAGATAACCAGACCTCGCACCCAGGGAAATGCTGAATGGCTGACCAGACTTTAGGTCACTCACTCACTCGAGTCAGTTCTGACTCACAATGACCCTGTAAGACTGAGTACAAGTGTCCCTGTGGTTTCCAAAACTGTAATTCCTTTGTGTGTGTGTGTGTGTGTGTGTGTGTGTGTGTGGCATCACTGCCCTGGTGGGAGTAGGAAGCCCAGCCTTGCTCCTGGAGAGCTGCTGCTGGATTTGAACCGTCAACCCTGTGGGCGCAGTCCCGCACACAACCACTACGCTCAGCCCATAAGACTAATTCTTTTTTTTTTTTTTTGGCATCACTGCCCTTAGGTGGTGGGAGTAGGAGGCCCATGCTGGAATTGAACCTCCGTCCCAGTGGGCCGCAGTCCCGCACATAACCACTATGCCACCGGGGCTCAGCCAAGACTAATTCCTTAGGACAGTGGTTCTCACCTTTCCTAATGTCACAACTCTTTATTACAGTTCCTCATGTGGTGGTGACCCCTCCCCAGTCATAAAAATTATTTTCATTGCTACTTCATAACTATAATTTTGCTACTGTTATAAATTGGGTTGTCCCTGTGAAAGGGTCGTTTGGCCCCCAAAGGGATGGTGACCCACAGTCGAGAATCTTCGGAGACTAGAAACCCCATCCTCCTCCTGCAGAGCGGCTAGTGGTTTCACACTGCTGACCTGGCAGTCAGCAGCCTAATGAGTAACCAGCACTCTACCAGGGCTCCTAGCAGGCTAATAGTGAAGCACACATCACTTGCACCACACAGTCTTAATAGAACATAGCCCACTAAAAAACATTCCACACCAATATGAATACATGAATAAATTAAGGTCCGATAGGGTGTGAAATTTTTACATATTCTTAAAGTTCATTCTCACAAATACTTACTAATTACATAGGAAAAAGGAGTAATTTTACAGTGGCAAAGTATGGCAGACACTACCGTAATCAGGTAATCAAAGTGAACATAATCATTAATGAAACCAATTGTACTACCTGACAGGAAGCAACAAAAAGACCCCGGCATCCTCTCAGCAATAGTCCTGATATATACAAATAATCTAAATTTAACAAGGAGGAAATATCAGCCAGATTCAATTTTAGTATATGTGCCGCCGAAGCAAGCACCTATCAGTCAGATCCTAACTGAAGAATGCTCTACAAAACAATTGGTTTGTGATTTTCAAAAATGTTTGAGTGGTAAAGTCAAGGGACAACTGAGGAACTACTCAGACTGAAGAAAAGTAAAGAAGTGTGAAAATTAAATGTTAAATGTAATCCTGAAATGGGTTGTTTTGCTAAGATAAAATGGGGTGGTAGAAATCACAAGAGTCCTACTATCCAGTCCTAAACTAGGGGGATATAACAAAACCCCACTTTCCTATTTTCTGTTCAGTTTTAACACTTCTTCTTTCTGAGCCTAGCCAACTGGAGCTAAGTTAAAAGGATACCATCCTTCAGATTGCCAAATAGGCAGATGCCAGCCGCAAATCTCGAAGTCCACATAACACTCTCAATTCTGGGCTAAATGGGGTTTCCTTCAATGCTATAAATGTCTGCAGCAAGTGTCATAATCTCCCACGCTTTGACTTGATGCCTTTCATTTTTTGGGGGGGGGAGGGGGCCATCACTGCTCTCCGGCGGTGGGAGTAGGAGGCCCAGCCCCACTGCTGGAATTGAACCTCCATCCCAGTGGGCCGCAGTCCGGCGCACAACCACAGCCACCAGGGCTCAGCCCGCCTTTCATTTTTTTTTTTTTAAGCGTTGTTATTGTGATTTAGGTGAATGCTTACAGAGGAGAGCATCAGAGGTTCCAACCTAAGACAGAGCAAGGCCTGGGCAAGAGCAGGAGCAGGTGGTGGTCACATTTCTGGTCACCAGGATGGTGTAGGAAATGGGGAATGATCCCATCTTTCTCATAGCCAGTCACCAGCATGAGTTTGTGAAGAGTCAGGCCACTGTCTCAAATGCTGCTTGCAAAAGTTCAAGATGGTGGAACTGTGAATTCACCTGCCTGTCTCCTTTCTGATTATCTTTTTTTTTTTTTGTGAGCCTCACTGCCCCCTGGTGGAAGTAGGAGGCCCGGCTCTGCTCCTGCAGAGCTGGTGCTAGACCCGAACCGCCAACCCTGTGGGCCGCAACCACTACGCCACTGGCCACACACCCCCTTTCTGATTATTTTTGATTAGTTACTTCTCCTAATTGGTATTCAATCCACTTCTCTACCCTTTCCTTTGAATCTCAGAGTTCCAGGATTATCATCTGTATCAGTTTCATCTGGTCTCTTCTGTGTCTGTGTAGTGTGTCTGCCTCGCTTGCCATCTAGCTAAAAGTATCCCTCTACTCTTTTGAGTTCTATAATTCACTGAAAGGACTCTCAGAACTCCTAAAAGATGCTATACTAACTTTTACAAGTTTTATTGTAGGTTAAAAAAAAAAAAGGGGAGGGGCTGAGCCCCGGTGGCGTAGTGGTTGTGCGCGGGACTGCGGCCCACTGGGATGGAGGTTCGATTCCAGCTCCACAGGGCAAAGGCTGGGCCTCCTACTCCCACCACCTGAGGGCAGTGATGCCAAAAAAAAAAAAAAAAAAGGGGGGGATACAAATGAAAGATGCCTAGTATGAGGTTTCAGAGGGTTCCTGGCAGGAAGCTGGGACCTACTACACTCTCACATGTATGGGTATCTTTCACCAACCAGAAAATCCATGAAGCCCCCACGTCTTGAGTTTTTTATTGGCTTCATTATGTAATTATGATGGATTCGATCAATTCCCTACTAGCCCCTTAGGTTAGCTGACACCAATTAGTAGACTAGAATTTGCCTAGAGCTCAGAGGTTGAGGTAAAATGGAGACAATATTTCTGGTCAGGCCAATCCCCACCCAATAGCACAAACCATCAGGTGTCCTCGAGATGCCATCTGCATCAATTCTGACTCACAGTCACTCCACAGAGAACAACAGAACTGCCCCATAGGGTTTGCAGAAGGCAGCTATCACCTCTTTCTCCTCCAAACTGCCTTGGGTTGGAACTGCCCATATTTCAGTGAGCAGCTTAACCACTCCACCACCAGGGCTCCTTCTATATAACACAAGTTCTTTACATACTCAGGAAATTCTAACAATACACAGTTATTTCTTAGGAACCAAACACAAAGGCCAAATTACTTGAGATAAAGAAATTCTTCATCCTACAGTTTTGAAGGGTTTTATTGGGACAGCTGGTTAAACTTGATGGAGTCTAAGAATTAGAAATATAAGCCCTGGTGGTGCCGTGGGTTAAGTGCTGGGCTACAAACTTCAAGGTCAGCAGTTTAAACCCTGCTACAAGAGAAAAAGGTGAAGCTATCTGTCTGTACCCATAAAGATTTGCAAACTTGAAAAACTGATTGTGAGGCTGAGTCCCACTGGCGTAGTGGTTGTGTGAGGGACTGTGGCCCACAGGGTTGGCGATTCAAATCCAGCAGCAGCTCTCCTGGAGCAAGGCTGGGCCTCCCCCTCTCACCAGAGGGCAGTGATGCCCCCCCCCCCAAAAACAAAAACTGATTGTGGTAGTAATTGTACAATACTGTGATTTAACTATAGGTTGCTATGATACCTGCAAGAGGTGGCAACAAAATGATAAAAAAACTTTAATTTATAAACTTGGAAAGCAGATTTTCTATAAAACCACGATGGGTAGAATCAAGTAAGTAGTAGTTTGGCTAGGCTGATGAGTCTTAAAATGCTAATTTCCTAATTTTGATAGGCTGTATTAGGATCATTAGGAACTTTCTTGTTTTTAGAAATAAAAACTACTACTCAGGGGTATTATTTCACAAATTTACTCGTATGCTCAATGTAAACAGAGCTCAATCAATTAAGAAATCAATCTGTACAAAGCATTAACATATCAATTGCAGCTCACAGTTGGACTACACGTTAACAGTACCTTAAATTCTATGCCATTGGATAAATAATTGATGCTATTAATGCAATCATCTTACACCCTTGGGGAATGATTGACAATGTTTTTCCTTTGTATCTCTTGGGGTTGTTTTTGTGGGTTGGCTGTTATTATTGTTGGTGGTGGTTTGATTTTTGTCATGCTATAACCACCAAAATAAACCAGGATCATTCATAACCCAGAACATGCAGATGGATTCTGGACTCCCATGGAATTCGAGAATCAATCCAAGGACAGTTCTTTAACTTGGTCCTGCCTAATACTTGCTTTCATTAAGAGGTCACTGAAGATAAGGGTGCTACAGCAAAGTATGGTTAAGAAAGCAGATGTTGCTCAGTTATCAACCGGAAGAATGTCTGGAGTCTTACAGGATTGTACTCAATCATGCAGTCATCTAAGTGCGGTGACAAGTAAGTCCATATTGAAGAAGCACACTGGCCTGTGTTATCCAATAACTGAACAGAAAGATATCAGATCTTAAATGGTGATCGCCCAATTTGTAGAAGGCTATGGAGGAGACTGGGAACCCAAAAGTCATGTGCAGAGTATTCAGTAAGATTAACTCTCTAGCAGATAACTTCAAGCCGTAGTCGAGGGACTCAAAAAGCTTTACAACAGGACAGAGATTACTGTAAACTTGATTGCAGGGGACTGAACCATGTTGAGTTGCCCTCCTTCTTTACTCAATCTGAATTTGCCTTAGGCTCAAACATTTCTTGCTTGTTCCACAACAGAACTTTCTTTCTGGCTTTTTAAATATTGTTGGTGGTCTTTTCTTTCTTACCTTTATCTTTACTGTAATTTTTATATTATTATTTTCTTCTTTCTGTTTTGTTTTGTATTGCAGTGTTTTTTTTTTTAAGTTTTCCCAGTTTATGAAGCACAAAGAGTGGGTGCATAGAGACAGTAACTGCTGTAATGTTTTATCTGGAGCAAGGAGCGGGGGTAGGATTGGGGAGCAATCAATGAATGTGGGCGGGGGTATGGAGCACTAAAACTGATTGTGTGATGCGTATCGCTTTTTAAAAGTGATTTAACTATGATTACGATGGATGAAGGAAGAGCTTTTGCTTAGGGGACACTGAGTTTACTTTATTGGTGGTGGAACAACTTGGAGAGGGATATCAATAATGGTTGTACAACACAAAGAATATAATCAATGGCAGTTCATTATACATGTGGAAGTTGTTGAATTGAAGAATGTTTTATTGTGCATATTTTTGTCACAATTGAAAAAACAATTACACAAATAACAGTAAGTTCAAAAAAGAAGAAAATATTCTAAGACTGACTGTGGTAATAATTGTATAACTCTTCTTGATATTACTGAACTACTGAATTGTAAGATATATGGATGAAGTGCCAATAAAACTGCTTTAAAAAAAGAATTATTTATACTATACTTGTATCCTTTCAGAAATTTGGGGTTGTTCTAAAATACGCATTTCTAATTAAGCAACAATGAAACTGGTAATTTTAGAGGGTCTAGCAGTGAGAGGAAAAATGTAGAACAGAACTCAAAATTGGAAGACTAATTAGGTTTAATAAGTCAGACAGAAACTAGTGAAATGTCTAAGACCCTTAACCCTCAAATCTGAAACTGAACCCTCCACTGTGCTAAAATAACCAACCAATTAAGATCAAAGGGGCAGCAATTACCCAAGGACAAAGTTCATAGGGTTGGAAAAGAAGGAAGAATAGAAACAGGAGACACAGGGATTAAGTAGGATTATACTGTATTTTTCGGACCATAAAACAGACCCAGTTTTTTTTTTTTGGAGGGGGGACATCACTGCCCTCAGGTGGTGGGAGTAGGAGGCCCAGCCTTTGCTCCGTGGAGCTGGAATTGAACCTCCATCCCAGTGGGCCGCAGTCCCGCGCACAACCACTACGCCACTGGGGCTCAGCCCCAGACCCAGTTTTTTTAAGCAGGAAAATAGGAAAAAAATATTCTGAACCAAATAATACCAGTATACTAAAGTGTTCTGGGGTACCACACCTTCAGACCAGAAGACACACCCTCGTTTTTTCCCCACTTTGGAGTGGAAAAAGGGCGCCCTATGGTCCAAAAAACTTGGTAATAAGTGAGTTGAATCAGAATACATACAAAATATTGAATGTAAAACTATGATCTGTTATTTAACCTTCAACTAATGTAAAATAAATTTTTTCAAATAATTTTATTGGGGTCTTTTACATCTTTTATCACAATCTAAACATTCATTCAGTGTGTCAAGAACATTTGCACATAGGCTACCTTCATCATTTTTAAAGCATTCTCTTCCCACTTGAGCCCCTGATATCAATTCCCCATTTCTTTCCCCTCCCGCATGAACACTTGATAAGTTATAGATTATTTCCATATCTTATATTGTCCTTCGTTTCTCCTCACCCACTTTTCTATTATTCGTCTCCCTGGGAAGGGGTTATAAATTGATCCTTGTGATTAATTCCTCTCTATCCCCACACCCTCCCCTAATCCTCCTGGCATTTTTTAAAAATTAAGCAATAGTATATTTCATTGTGAGAATACAAATGAATAAAGCTTGTTAAAAATAATGGCTTGAGGACTGAGCTCCACTGGGATGGAGGTTCAATTCCAGCTCCATGGAGCAAAGGCTGGGCCTCCTTCTCCCACCACCAGAGGGCAGTGATGCCTAAAAAAAAAATAATAATAATGACTTGATGCAAAATTTCTATTTTTGAGATGAAAGAGAAGGCAAAATTGGGGGGCATCACTGCTCTCCGTTGGTGGGAGTAGGAGGCCCAGCCCCACTGCTGGAATTGAACCTCTGTCCCAGTGGGCCGCAGTCCCGCGCACAACCACTACGCCACCAGGGCTCAGCCCTTGAGGCAGAATTTTTAATGACAGCACCTTACCCAACTTGTAAGTGTGGTATATCAGACAATTTAAAGAGAAGTAAATATATACACTATAGAAAGCTATTTTAGTAATGATGACAACATTAATGCCAAAGACGCATTTAAGAAACTATAAGAATTATTTCACACTAACTAGGATGACAATAATCAAAGAGACATACAAGACTTGTCAAGGATATGGAAAAATAGGGGCTGAGTCCTGGTGGCGTAGTGGTTGTGCGCGGGACTGCGGCCCACTGGGATGGAGGTTCAATTCCAGCTCACAGGAGCAAAGGTTGGGCCTCCTACTCCCACCACCAGAGGGCAGTGATGCCTAAAATAAAATTAAAAAAACTAGGCAGTGAGTACACAGGAATTGTTTTTCTTTAAACTGGACATACATGTTTAAATACATCCTGTGTATGTTTCACAATAAAATATTCAAAAAAATTGAGAAGGTAGACTGAATAGTTCTAATAAAATTATTTCATGAAATATAAATAGAATAGCAGTATGTACTTAAAAGTATTGCTTACACCTACAACATTAAATACAAAGTCTAAAAGTGTTTTTACTAATAAAATATTGTAAGTATTAAAAATTGTCAAGTAGTCCCTTGGGTTGGAGAAAAGACTATGCGTGTCCAGAATTTCATTTTACCTAGGTCCACAATTCATGACTTTGGAAGCAGCAGGCAGGAAATCAAATGAAGTGTTGCACGGGCAAACCCACTGCAAAAGAGATCTTAAGAGTATTCCAAAAGTAAAGACATGACTACAGAATAGAAAACTTTTTTGAAGTTAAAATAAAAAGTGGGGAATAGGGAAAAAGTGGGAGGGAGGCAGGATGGCCGGCGAGATTAAAAAAAAAAACATATATATGGAGGGTTTAACAGGATATTGTTGTTGATTTCATTTCTTGAGATGGCTTAACATATATAGTATGCTTCTTGAAAACAAAAAAATCCCTCTAGATTCCTTATGCCTCATACCTAAGTCACCTAAAAACAAAAAACAGGGAGGATAAGAAAAACTGAAATGGACTCAAGTCTTTCGTGACAAACAAGCTCATCTCAAAACACAAACGAAATAAAAGTCCAGGTTTTCCTTTGAAGGCTAAAGTACACCTGACACGGCATTTTCAACTGCCTTGCTGTGTCTATGCAGGAAGCAGGTATACAAAGCACTGGACTGCTAGTTCAGTTACAAGGTCACCAGTTCTGATCCACCAGCTACTCCGGGGGAGGGATGACCCCGTCTGCTTCCTAAGAGACTTGGAAATGCTAGGGGCAGTATCATGCTCTGTCTTAAGAGCGTTGTGGTTAGTCAGCACTGGCTCAATGGCGGTGGACGTAGCGTGGGTTTTTGCACATGCATGCTAAAGGTGGAGAATGAATACGGAAGGCCAAGTAAGAATCAATGCTCTTCAATTAAAGCGTGGCATATTAAATATACCAGAGTGTGTTAGTCTAGGTAGACTAGAGAAACAAATTCATAGACACGTATACGAATATAAGGGAAAGGTTTATATATAAGAGAAATGGTGGGCTGAGAGCCCTGGTGGCGGAAGTGGTTGAGTGCAGGACTGCGGCCTGCGGGCTTGGCGGTTCAAATTCAGCTCTAGCTCTCAGGAGCAGCGCTGGGTAGCGCCCACGACCACCAGAGGCAGTGATGCCCCCCCCCCAAAAAAAAAAAGAGAGTAATGGTACATTGAGAAAGCATCCCAACCCAGTACAGTCCAAGGACATAAGTCCAATATTAGTCCACATGTCCGATACCAGTCTATAAAGTCTGCCTCCAACTTACGAAACACATGCAATGACACCAGGACAATCACAGGGGAGTGGGTGCAGGCTCTTGTGTGTCCGTGGCAGTAGAAGCATCTCAGCACTTGTAGGAGTCTCCATGTGGCGTCTCCAGTCCCAGAGATCTGGCTCCATCAGGGCAAGCCCATGTGGCCTCTTCTCTGGCTCCTCCATTCTCCAGGAATCAGGATCGATCAGCATGCTGTCATCGCATCTTGTCAGTAGACCAACTCCAAGAGACTGAGAGTCAAGTTTCTCTTCTCCAATTGGGAAATACTGTGAGACTTCCCAGAATTCTGAGGAAAAGCCAAGCCCACACAGAGCCCTCACTGGCTATCTCCAGATTAACAGGCTAGACCACCCTACATCCCAATCATGAAACTGACATCAAGTACATGACCATCACACACAGACTGCCAGAAAAACAAACAGATCTATGCTGGAAAAAGTACAATTAGAATGCTTCTTAGAAGAAAGGATGGCTTTATTTCACATACTTTGGACATTTCATCAGTAGGGACCAGTCCCGAGTAAAGGACATTGTGGCAGTCATGTACTCGTGTGCAAATTTCGTGATTGGGAGTGTACGAGTAGAGTCTAGCCTGTCAATCTGAAGATAGCCAATGAAACCTCTGTGTGGGCATGGCTTTCTCTGAGAATTCTGGGAAATCTCACAGTATTTCCCATTGGAAGGCAGAGACTATAGACTCAGTTCCATAGAGACACTCTTCTGACAAGACAAGATGGCAGCATAGACCCTGGGTCCTAAGAACTGGAGGAGCTGCAGGAGAAGCCACATGGGCTTACCCTGATGTAACTAGATCTCTGAAGGGAGAAAAGCCACAGAGAGACCCCTGGCAGCGCTGAGATGCTTCCACTGTCAATGGATACTGCAGATGGACTCTGAGCCCTGGAAACAAGGAGCCATATGGCTGAATACACAAGACTCTGCACCCACTGGCTTGTGATTGTCCTGGTGTCATTGTATCTGGTAAAGACAGAACTTTTCCACAATTATTATGCTCCAAAGATTAACCAGACTGTTTACCAGCATTTGTTAAAAGAAGTTGAATTAGCTATTCTCCCTGAAACTCCCAGTTATCTGAGGCTTTTGTGTTGTCTCACTGCAGAGCTAACCCCCCTGCTGTTAGGATGATGGCTCCCTTCCTTTGATTCACTTGCTGATGCTAAAGATCTCTAGCCTAACCTGTTTAGCCACATCCAGGAGTCTGGGGTGTGGTCTCCTCACATGGGACCCTAACGCCCCCTTTTCCTAGAATGTGTGCACAAGTCACAACCTTACCTGTAATTGGGAGCCTAGCTTGGGTTTATAGGGATGGGACGTAAGATAGAGGCTCTCTCAAGCATGCTTTGTACCAGACTGCCTCCATCCAGGCGGCTGTTTGGCATGGACCATGAAGGTGAGCATGCATCAGGAAAGGATATATATGTAACTTGTAATGCTCTTTTCTCTCTCTCTCATGATCTCTGTATCGATGTTATAATAAATAATAATTATCGCTACACAACTGCCTGTTGAACCCTTGCTGTGAGTGTATCAGAGGCCTGATCACCCCGATATTATTGCACATGCTTTGTGAGTTGGAAGACTTTATATACTGGTATCCGACATATGGGCTAATATTGGAATTAAGACCATGGACTATACTGGGTTGGGATGATTTCTCAATGTTCCAATCCTCTTGTATATAAACCTTTCCCTTATATCCATATGCGTGTTTATGAATTTGTTTCTCTAGCCTACCCAGACTAACATATTATGGTACCAGGAGTGGGGTACTGGAGAAACAAATCATAAAGATGGAGAGTAGATGTTTGTTTGACTTCTGCCTCATGAGAGTGTTTCTTCTTTGGCTAGCCAGAAGTCAGATTATGTCCTTGTAATTTACTGAATTGTTTTCTGGAAACAATATGGGAAGTAAAGCTTTATTTTGTTTGGATGCTGTCTTTGGTTATTACTATATGAAATGGCAAAATTCTTCACGTTGAAAAATAAGTGTTTCCTCAGAGCACTGGTGTGGCAGTCATGTGCTTATGTTAATTTTATGATTGAAATGTAGGGGTGGAGTCTAGCCTGTTAATGTGAGATAGCCATTGAGTAGCCAATGAGGCCTCTGTGTGGGCATGGCTTTCTCCTGAGACTTCTGGGAAATCTTGTGGTATTTCCCTCGTGAAGATGAGAAGCTGGGAGTTAGTCTCAGAGACGATTAATCACAGACAAGATGGCAGCGTCCCGAGAAGCTGGAGGAGCCGGAGGAGAGGCCACACGGCTTTGCCCCGATGGAGCCAGACCTCTGAAGCTGGAGAGGCATGTTGTTGATGAACCCTGAGCCCTGGAAGCAAGGAGCCATGTGGAGACCCCTGCCAGTGCCGGGATTCTGCACCCACTGACCTGTGACTTCTTGAGTCAGAAGGAGGCTTTATAGACTGATTTCGGGCATATGGGTTAATATTGGACTTATGACTTTGAACTGGGCTGGGCTGCTTACTCAGTCTTCCTTTCCTTTTGTATATAAAGCCTTTCCTTAGATCCATATGCGTGTCTATGAAATTTGTTCCTCTAGCCTACCCGGACTAACACAACTGGGTTGATGTAAGTGGGCAATATAGAAATTGGATACCCAAAATGGGGAATGAAGGCACGAAGTGGTTGGCTTACAAACTCTCATAGGTGGGGAATATATATTCATAGGAATATAGGATAAGGTGTAGATATTGGACTGAGCCCTGGTGGCATAGTGGTTGTGCGCGGGACTGTGCCCAGTGGGTTGGAGGTTCAAATCCAGCAGCAAGGCTGGGTCTCCTACTCCCACCACCAGAGGGCAGTGATGCCCCCCCCAAAAAAAACCAAAAAACAAAAAAGTTATGTAGATATTACATAACTGCCATTGTAAGGCATAGGATATTTTTTGTTTTGTTCACTTATAGAATGCTATTTTTAAACGAAGTTGGCATATGCTCAATTGTGTGCACTTTAGTTTTATCCTGTGAGGTGCAAACATGATTTTATTCTTGTTTGAAAATTACATATGGTTCGAGTTATGTAGAAGTGTAAAATTGACACAATCACAGACATCATGCTTGGTACAGTGAATAAGCAAACCCTGAGAACTAGACTCTCTGCTATGGAGTCAAGTCTGACTCATAGAGATCTTATGTAACTATGTGTGTAGACAGCTTTGTCGCTCTCCCATGGAGCAGCTGGTGGTTTCAAAGGGCTTTCCTTGCAGCTAAGTGGCCCAACGGGTTCAAGAGGAAGACGCTCAATGAGAGGGACTGACACAGTGGCGGCAACACTGGGCTCACACACAGCAAGCACCGAGCAAAGACTGTGCACAGGGTCCTCACAAGTGCCTGGAAGGCACCTTATAACCACATCCGTAAAAAGTATTCTCAAGTTAGGAAAAAAGGGGGAGGTAAGGGACTTTCTGTGGGAAAATGAAGAATTACTCCTCTGGGGGATCACTTTATATTTAAGCATATACAGTATAATATGTCATCCAAACAGATTAGGTTCTATTGCCAAGCATTCATTTTACCTTCTTTGGAGACGTGTATATACACACTAATCTCCCAACAAAGCCTAACATGATTATGACTTAAATATCTAATTTGGAATCCTGTTCTATTTGACGGCTAAATTATAATTTATGGAATTATAGGAAGCCAGAGAGTCAATGACTGCCAGAATTATAGTCATCTTTCCAAATTAAAAGGAATAGTTAAACAAACTCATTTAATCCTGGCTACTAGCAAACTCATTTAATCCTGGCTACTACCTCCACTGAGACTATTTCAGGTGAATTTTAGGGCCCTTCTATTTTTAACTTGAGAGAAAAATGAAGCTATCTGCTTCCATAAATTATTTACAGTCTCAGAAACCCCCAGGAGCAATCTGCCCTATTTTATAAGATTGCTTTGGGTCAGAAGGAACTCAATAGCCACGGGTGAGGTTTTCTCTTTATAATTCAGTCTAAAGACCCCCAATGAAAACTGACACACTCATATTTGCTTAAGTCAGAAGTGCTGAAAGTACTCAAATACCACTTTAAACTGGCATTGTGGCCCCGGCAAATGGCTTGTTGGTGTCACTGGGCCTCTAACCAGACAAAAAGCTCTGCCAGAGGAAAAGGCCACCGCTGAATGGAACCACCAATAAGAATCTACCAATAGGAATATTAGAACCAAGAAAGCCAAAGAAACCTGAATGTGTGTAGAAAACAACCAAGCTCTTCACTATCATACAACACACATAGATTCATTTCCCTTCATTTTCACTTCTCCAATAATTATATAAACAACATTTACATTGGGCTGAGCCTCGGTGGCATAGTGGTTGAGTACGGGACTGCGGCCCACAGGGTTGGCGGTTCAAATCCAGCAGCAGCTCTCCAGGAGCAAGGCTGGGCCTCCCACTCCCACCAGAGGGCAGTAATGGCCCCCCTCAAAAAAACACTTATATTTAAAAAAATACCTTTCGAAAAAAAAATACAATTCTATAGCGATCTTGAATTTCATGGCCATTGTTAAGCACAAGGTCAGCAGTTCGAAATCACCAGTCATTCCCATGGGAGAAAGGTACGGCTTTCAGAAACCCAGAGGAACAGTTCGACTCTATCCTCTCGATGTCGGTGAGTTTGGAGTGTGGGCTTATTCACACTTTCAAAGGGGTCCTGGTGGCAATATAGGGTTACTTGTTGGGCTGCTGCCAAAGGTCACCAATTCAAGTCCATCAAACTGCTCCTCAGGATAAAGACCAGGTTTTCGCCTCCCATAAAGATGTACAGCACTAGAACCCCGAGGCTCGTTCTACGCGATGTCAGAGTGAGTTACCAGGGCTCAAAACTGACTGGGCAAGGTGTGGGTTGGCTCACTGTCCCCATTTTACATGAAATCTAAGAAAAGGACCGATTCAGTCAATCCAAAGGTCTTCAAACATATATGTGTTGTTCTATTGATTGTAGGGTCCTACATGAAAGCAAGATGTCCCAGTTGGTTCAGGGAGTAAAGAACGTGGGTGCTACCTGAAAGGTCAGAGAGTCAAATCACCAGCAGCTCAGGAGGAGACATTTGAGACATCTGCTTCCATAAAGATCTAGTGCTTTCTTAAACTGGGAACACCTGGTTTGCAGGAGGCTAATATGGATAACAATGGAAGCCCAAATCCGTTTGTAGGGTCCACACATGGGTGAAGTCCCTGGAGAATTCCCTCTGACCATGGACCAGGATTGTGAACAGCTTTGCTACCATGCAGAATACATTGAAGAGTGGATTGTTGCTGATGCAGTTAAGTTAAAAGTTAGCACTCAATCATTTGATCTCCCCAATGAGACATTAAAATCTGTTCTGGTTTTTCATATTTTCTGGATTCTTCTCAATTGAGGTTTTTATTGTGTCACTGTATTATTTTGTTACTGTTGTTAGTTTGGAGGTTTGGTAATGTTTTTCTGGATGTGAAATCCCAGAGAGGTAAATCTATAGAGAGAGTAACTAGATTAATGACTCCTTGGGGGTATGACAGGGGAGGTTGAGAGGAAATGGGGAGCTAATATTGATGAGTACAAGAATGAAGAAAATGTTCTAAAACTGAATGTGGTGATGACTGCACAACTCTACTTGATGTGATTATGATATGTGAATGATATTCCAATAAAACTGTTGGGGGGGGACCCTATGGGTCCTTTTTCTCTTTTTATGGTCTTATTGAAAGGGTCAATGAAGGTCACAGATAATTTGTCAAATATTAAAAAATAAGGACATTTTATATTGCAATGAATTACTGAACGCTTGAAAAGGTTTTGCCTTCTATGTGCTTGACTTTACATACAACTGGTAAAAACTGGTTAACTATTTGGGGAAAAAATTAATTTAGTAATTTCAAATTCTTGAAGAGTTGACCAATTGAAATTATAGGTATAATCAATCCATGACACCGCATGAGTACAAAGTATCGGTCAGGCACTCAAACAAGGGTTTTCAAAGACAGCACCATGAAGGCAAAAGTAAAGACATAAAAATCAAATGTGTGGCTGTGAGCAATTTTGGGATCTATAAGATACTTACATAATGTTGAAACTACAAATAAACTACGAATAACAATCTAGGCACCAATTATAATCTGAAGAAAAATAAACAAGTTGCCAGTTTAGGAAAATGTCAGCAAACATTGACTATATTTCTTTTTTTCTTTTTTGTGTGTGTGGGCATCACTGCCCTCTGGTGGGAGTAGGAGGCCCAGCCTTGCTCCTGGAGAGCTGCTGCTGGATTTGAACCATCAACCCAGTGAGCCGCAGGCCTGCACACAACTACTATACCACTGGGCTCAGCCCAACTGTATTTCTTTTTGTTTTGTTTTTTTGTTGCTGTTGTTGTTGTGTGTGGTTTTTTACTGTACTTCTATGTATCTATTTCCATAAAGAAACCAGAGAGAAGGTTCTGATACTTAATTTGGACACAAAATCAAGAGGCTAAGACCTAGAATTCATAAGTCAATCAGATTCAGTAGCCTAACAGAGGTTAACT